>CM060699.1:171657784-171742784 GCA_030686995.1 Artemisia argyi
TGAGGAGTAACAGCGTTTACTAGGCAGAATGTAACAAGAACTGAAAGACTTCCTCAGAATCTATTATAATCTCAATCAAACAAAAACATCAGCATTATTAGATCCTATACCAATGAACCCCTCCTATTTGTCGTAGATACTTAATACTAAGTAGACTCTAACTAGGAAGCTAATTCCTAAACAATCACTAATCAAATAAAAGATAAATCATGATCTAAATATAACTAAGACTCCTGTCGATTTACCTATCTCAAACAGAACTTCTTTAGTTCATTTTATTTACTTGCCTTTCATAGAAAGTTGATGCCAAATCAAATACCCTAATGAACTTATAACTGTTACCAAGAACCCACGATAAACAAAATGTATTGTGATTTACCCACTGTCCATACATGATACAACTTATAAAAATGGGTATTAATAAGCATATGATAATTGTAAAAGAACCAAGGGATAAATAAGCTTACACTTTGAGCCTCATACCCAAATCTTGCAAGAATGTGCAGTAAGATTTGCGTAGATAAGTCTCCTTCTTCAAATCAATGCCATCTGGTCTGGAAGGGGAGTTTTCTTCAATTTCTTTCCGTGAAAAATACCACCGACCACCATTTTCTTCCTGCTTATCATCATTATGCCTATATGGACCACTTTCGTACATTCCAAAATTCATAGGATCATTGGAAAATAAAGCATTCATTGCTGTCTCGTTCTGTCTACCAACTTTTACGCAGATTAAAGTTGGGGTCCTTCTAGTTTGCAGGATGCAATAAACTGATATCTCCTACCTGCATTGTATGCGTACTAACAAAACTGAGTAAACAAAACAAAATAGAAGGACCTGTTTCCCATAGGAAAAACAAAACAAAATAGCCCTAGTTTACAGTGCAACTTACCCTTGTGTACTAACAAAAGAATAGTCGACAATCATTCATTTTTATTTTATTTTTTTCAACTTGCAAAAATCATTTAGCAGACAAAGTCGATTCTAAGCTTATATAATAATGAGTGCAGATTCACACTTAATAGCATCAAAGCACCAATATGGACATATGTAACTTCCAATAGTTTCCAAAAGAGCATAAATAATAATGAGTGCAGATGAATTACCAGATGTAAAAGAGTGTAATGAGAGCTTGCAGAATGGTATTGGGATATTGATTAAGATTTGGATGCGGGCTAGTGAGCTGTGAAAGATGAAGCTACTTTGCCCTAACAAATCTTATAATTGTGTTAATAAATGCATCTACAAGTACATAGGGCATGCATTGGAAATTTTCATGAAGAAATGTATGCCCAGTCCTTAATGTCACAATCTATGTGATTAAGGCTTAAGGGGTGTTTGGAAGATGGCCTTGTACCTTGAGTAAAAGTTGTATATGATTCTGTTCTATCTAGCTTACTGGTACTAAAGGAGGAGGTCCAAGTTAGTCTAGAAGTATACTTCTATAGATGACTGTTATCTCAAAAGGAAGGTTTCCTCTGGTCTTATTTTCCTCCTGTCTTTATTATTATGTTTGATGATGCCTAACTATTGTTGAAGTCTGTTATTCTTTGGTGCGAGGATGTAGCTGCATCAAGGGATAATTAGATGGAGGCTGTAGAAGGGAAATGTAGTCAAATTTAGTAATATTGGCTTGTGGAGGAGTGGTTTTGCAGCAGTACTGATGAGGCCTACTTTACCGGTTGATAGCTCAGTTGGTAATGTTCAATGCATTAACTGGTAAGCGTAGGTAATGTAGTCATTATTCTTTGCAAAGCCTTGGTGGTTTGGTTGGTAGTAGGAGGGATGATGCCTTCTAATGCTTGCAGTTTACTGACTTGTGATGAGGATGTGAGCTGCTCCTTGATAGGGAAATGCATTCATTGGAAGGAAATGCAGTCCTTACTTTGGTGAATGGTGAAAGGTTTTGGTTTGTTAGTATTAGTCATGTGTTGTAGTTTTGTTCAGACAGCAATTTAGTATGAATCTCTTTATAATTTGTCTTTTAAGAACTTCCTGTTTGGATGCTATGGCCTGTCATAAGCTCCAAACTTGTTTGCTAGTTGTTTGCACATTGTTTGGAGTTGGAGTTAATATATTTCACCATTTCACCAAAAAAGAGCATATAAAAATTCAAAACACATACGATACAGTAAAAGTAATCAAACAGGCTATCAATAGTGAAACTGAAGTTCAGTGTGACAATAGTGCGAGCAAATACAAATGCCAACATTACTTCTTATATTTTCCTAAATTCCAAAAAATTTTGTAGGGATTTATTCTTTCACAGGTTCAGAAGTAAAATATCTCATAAATCATCGCCCCAAACCCCCAATATATTACGCTGTATTTAAGTTCGCTCGCACTAATGTGGCGAGTTACCACTGCAGGATCAGCCATGAAGAACACCCTACATGCAATCAATCTTTGTTGCAAGTTGTACGACCAAAAAACAGCGCAAATTCTATCTCAAAGTATAACTTCTGAATATAAACTTGCTAATGATGTTTAAGAGGAACTACAGAAGCATGCATTAAACCAAATGGTTTGTAAGCATTGGCGGAAAATCAGAAATGATCCACCACAAATAGATCTTTTCCAACATTGAGCACCACACTTCAATAGCTACTCAGCTTTAGCTAGGATAAAAAACTAAAACCATTAAATAACTCAGCTTCACCGACACTTGCGTCACTTTTTTTTTTGGGTAAATTTTTTTTTTTTTTTTTTTTTTGGTTTACCTGGGTTTCCGACTCGACATTTCTGCAATTATAAACGTGACATGCCAGTTACTGATTTCAAGATCGCATTCCAAACACGTGATGCCCTTTTTACTAATAATATCAGACAATCTATCCCTTTTATAGTGAAGTTATAACTACTATTCTAAAACGCATTTCCCTAAAACTGATACAACAACAACTAGCAATAAATAATGCAACAGTTTATATAACTAATCAACGAGCTTCTAATCTTAAGTAGCCAATTGCTTCCAATTAAGTAGAGCCACGCCGAATAACGAGTAACGACCTACAAGAACCGGTTCTCGGCTCAAAATCTCATCTAACTAATACAGATCAAGAAAAAGACCCAACCCACTTTCCACTCGTATAACTCATTTTAAAACTATCATTATCCGCATACTAATTTAATCCAAACCTATAAATAACGCAACTACTTAACAGTTGTATAAGCTACTAAAAAACTTACAAGAATCGGGTTCTCTGCGCGATCTCACCTAACTTATTTACAAATAAAAAAAAAAAAAAAAAAAAAAAAAAAAAAAAAAAAAAAAAGGACCCAATTAAGTATCTATAACCAAAAAGCAAACCCTAAGGGAAAAAAGTAACAAACATTCGTTTAATTTAATGAAACATCGAATTCTAACAAATTAAGTATTGTAACATTAATATAACATGAATGCATGCCCTAATTTAATGGGTGCTAGAAAAGGTAAAGATTTTATTAAAAAAAAGTTGGGTAAAAAAAGGGGAAGTAAGTAAATAATAGAATGGGATAAAAAGAAAGAAATTACCGGTGGTTGGTGTGGTGGAGAGAGGGATCTCCGAGCAGCAAGGTGTTTGAGTTTGTTCTGGAAACGATGTGATGTGAAAAGGAAAGGATGATATGAGAGAGAGATTGTGGAAGAATGTGGAATCGTGTTTTTCTTCTGAAAGGTCTTTGTGATTTTCTATTACTACTACCGTTGTATTTTATTTTTAATTTTTTTTAAAAAGTGAACTGGATTGTACATTGTTGAATTAGGCTAGTGATGAGCTTCTACCAACTCCTATCAGCAATTTTTTTATTTTTATTTTTTTTTTTTATTTATTTATTTATTTTTTGACAGCGACCTACACCACCTATCTCACATGTCTCCGACGAAACTTGATGGCCACTCACATACGGACATACCGCTATGCAAAGAGGCTTTTGGTCTCCTACAACATTTACTCTCTTCAGTAAACTATTATCAAACTAAACACGTAAAAATACCTCATTTTAATACGAGCTACATCACACATACACATAAAAAAAAGTATGCATAGCGGCTAGTTATCTGCACCACCAAACGAGTGGCAAAAGTGGAGGACCACGCGCGATCATGGAGGGCCGTAACCACGGGTAGTGATGCTTCCCATTACTTCCGGCCCTGAAAAACTACTGTTAAGTGGGTCTAGTGGTCAAACAATGTCTTTATAATACATTTCAGATAAAATTAGTAAATATGGTCATGGATAATCCGTTTTAAGTCATATATAATTAAATATTAGCTTTTCTCAAATAACTTAAACAAAGAAAATTTTATTTGTTTACTTATTTATACTGTTGGCTTATAGATATTTTGACATTCTAAGTTGAAATGTGTTGGATTATAGTTTTGATTTTAAGACCAAATGTGAACTTAAATAAAAATGAACGAGAAAAAAAATACTAGAATCTATTAGAATTTTTTTAAAGCTATGTAAGTCAAACGAATTTAATGTTTAAAATATAATCCTTTTTCAAAACTAATTATAAACTTTCAAACACACCCACTATAATCTTATTATAACTCTATTGTTTTTGTAATTTGTTTATTTTTCTTATTGAAAGAAAGAAAGAAGTGTGCGCCAAAGTGTTAAACAAATTTCGCTAAAGCCATCAAAACATACGCAAAATAGATAATAGGAGCATAGAACATACAGACAATCTTGAGGTTTAATTTCATTAATTGTAAAACAACTCACATTAAGGACTTATTGAATAATAAGGACCTTAAGCAACTGCACAATAGCAATCAATATAAACAACACAAAGAGTTGACGTGGTTCAAGCAATTATTAGAATAAGCCCTTGAACAAATCTAATTGCCAGGATTACGGTTTCAGGCCTAACCGCCTAAAAGTTCAGACAGTTGGCCCATAATTTTACTTTCTAGGGTGATGCCCCAGATCTTATGGTCAAGGAAACGCGCAGATTGAAAGCACAGCATTTGCTTAAATAAACATAGAGCAAGAAAATTGTTCAAATACTAGTTAAATATGTCTATCGCCCTTCAGTCCTTCACCGAACAACATACTGGAGCATATCAAACACAGCCGATTCAGCTACAATATTATAGAGAATGATAATTTTTTTTTTTTTTTGAACTTAATAGAGAATGATACTAGTAATTGACAAGGTTGAATGTCCAACTTATAATATATATATAAAAGAAACATTGTTAAACAAGAAAATATTGCAGTTATCATACACAATAAATCATTCTGACGGCTTCCATCATGAGAATGTTATATCACTCGGTCATATTACAAAAAACAGAGATTTGACTTATAAATATAAATCAACCCGAAGAGGTGAAAAGGGTGGTGTCTTCTTAGCGCAGACAGTAACATTCAGTCGCGCTTAACAAACAATCAGCTGGCGCAAACACAAGCAACTCAGCTTGTTTCCATAAATCAGAAAGATCAATTGCTGCGTCTTGATGATTCGGATTTCAGTCACATATGATCCCTGTGCTCCTTGATTGTGGTCTACAAGTACTTGACCATGCCTCGACCCTCCACACTAAGCTTAGTAGCTTGAAGCTGCTTCTTTTTAGGTGCTTTTAACTGTTGCAACCTCTTGTTCATCTGTCATTACATATGATCAACCTCTTAATAAGATTGCCATATAAAAGAGGTAACATGCAGCAAAGACAGCATTTATGGAACTCGGTGCACTAATTAGAGGTGGCAGATGGTCCAAATTTCTTTTCGTCAAATATGATTACAATATTCATAATAATTTATAATAAACTATTTTTCTTCTTAATAAAAAGCAATGATTTAATTTATTTAATAGAATATTAAAGATTATATGCGTTAAAATACACTATGGACACAGTTTCCATGTTCGGCCATTGACCCATTTTATTTAACAAGTAATTATTTTTAGATTAATTGAAACTAAAGCAATGTAATACCTATTATTGCTTTTTTTCCCCGCTGCAAAGCGGTGTAATTCCAACTCATTTGTTAACATATTACTCTTACTATTAATAGTAAGTATGAAGCAATTAATGAAAACAAAATTATTGTAATAGTTAGATTAGATTAGAAGCATCAAAAGACAACTTCACCATTAATTTACTATTCATTTGACAACATTTTTGCCAATTGATAATAAGGGAAGATTCATACATTAAAAAAACTATAAACAACAACAACAACAACAACGAACCCAATCCCGCCGGAGCAGGGTATGGGGGAGGTAGAATGTAGACAGGTCCTACCACTACCCCAGGATAACCTAGGGATAGAGAGACTGCTTCCAATGAGACCTCCGGCAAGTGTAGGTGTGCGGGTGAAAAGGACAAGCAAAAAGAGCAAAAGGACAGTAAACAACAAGCAGAAGCAAGGCAAACAAAAACAAGAAACACAAACAAAAACGCACGGGGCCTATAGGAACGGGAAAGCAAAAGCAAGACAAAGCAGGCAAACCTAGGAAGCAACAAAAAGCAAGGCAAAAGCAACGCATGGGGCCTAAAACAAAGGCAAAAGGGGGACCAAACTAACGCAAGGGGCAAGGCAATAAAGGGCGCCTAAAGGCCTAACACCTAACCACCTAAACCTACAAAGCCCCCAACCGGGACTACCCGCAAACCCTAATTCTATCTCTCCACGCATTCCTATCTGAGGTCATGTCTTCGGACAAGCGCAACTCCTTCATGTCGAGCTTAAGTCTATCCTCCCACCTAAGATTGGGTCTACCCCTTCTTCTCACTCCATCTACTACTAGCGCTTCGACTTTTCTAACTGGTGCTGATTGTGGCCTCCTCCTGACATGACCGAACCACCTCAACCTTCCTTCTCTCATCTTCGATATAACAAAAAATTTCAAGTTAGAAAAACATACCTTGAGACGACGTTGATCTTGCACGACCTGTTTAGCTCGAGCTCTAATCTCATCTGGATCAATCTTAGATTGAGGTCGCACCACAAAATCCAGTGACATTGCTTCGGGCCTTGATGTCAGTCTAGAAGATGAACTTGAACTAGACTTTGCCTCCCTGAGTTGACCACAATAGAATTAGGAATAGAACAAGCACATGATATATGAAACAAACAGATGCTCCACAGCAACAGTAATCTAGCAATGAAATAACTTACTGAGAATATTCAGCTAAATCCAGATCATCATCTCTAGACTGCATTCCTGAAGATTTATTCATTGGCCTGTTGAGGTAGCAAACAGATAAGAATGAATATAAGTAGTTTCTAATTAATTGCTGTATATGTTATGTGGTTGAATGCAAACATATAATTTACTTTTTCATAGATGGTCGGCGGATGGGCATCCTTTCATCCTCAAAGTTCCGCATGTCCTCAAATCTTGTGCTTTTATTAAATATTGGTCGACTCTGCATTACATGTTAGGTGTTAATGATAATCAAGACCAACAGAATAAAAGGTCAGCCATAACTATACATGAAAATTAAGATCAGGAAAACCCATCAATGTGCAGACTTTATGGATACAAAGTAAGCTGCTGCTACCTAGTCATAAATGAATCTTATTCATAATCCATTCCATAGGTAGCAGGCTGACTAAATATGGCAATCAATATGCTTATAGCCTCAAAAGAAGGAGCTCAAAGAAATCTTTCCATTCTTACCCATTTGTCAACCAAGTCTTTAGCAAGTTTTCTATTGGATGTGGTCTCTTCATCAGACTTTGACAAGAACATGATGACCTGAGCAACGATATCATAGTTTAGTATCTTAGCCTTGCTACTGAAAAGAAAAGACAACTACTACCATTGTAAGAGAGAGAGACCCAACCTTTCCTAACCCACTCTTCTTCAGTTGTTCTCTTCTATCATACTGATCTAAATCAATTGGGAACTACAGTATAAAAGAAGCAAACATAAATAATCATACAAACTTAAGAAAACATAAATAATCATACAAACTTAAGAAAACATATAATTAACGCTTAATAAAATCCTTGTTTAAACCTCAGTTAGAATCCTCAATATTGCTGCACGAATGTTTATATTGGGCAAGCTTCCATCAGGTAGTGGTTCAAGCCAATTTCTCAAAAGGGTTAAAACTCCATGATCCAAAAACTCCAGTTGCAGTTGTTTCCTGTATCAAAAATTGGCAATGCAAATGAAATAAACATACTACGACTCCGATATGTGACTTTTACAAATACGGTACTTACTTTGATAGTACTTCAGTTAGAAGAGGCAGCTTTCTGAGCTTATTAATAGCTGGTTTTGATTGTCGATTTAGCTCTGCATCTTCTTCTGCTACCACCTCAAGTTCGGCCATGACATTTTCAACAAGTAATGCAATCTCTGCAGCACTTTTTTCAGTCTTCTTCTTCTTCTTACCCACCTTGAACATGTCTTTGATTTCATCTTCTTCTTCTCCCTCCTCAGCCTAAATTAATAGAATATTAAGCTAAGAGAATAGTACGATTGGAAGAAAACGAAGAAAAAAAAAAAAAAAAAAAAAAAAAAAAAAAAAAAAAAAAAACATGTTTTATGATAAGAGTACATGACAGAGTTTCTTCATACCTGAGGAGCACGACTTGGAGAATAACCACCTTGGTCACTTGCATAACGATCAGCTGGATCGACGCCAGTATCATCTATGAAGTTATCATCATCTGCTAACCTTGGGCCGTCTTTGTCATCCTGCAAAATAGTCAAGCAAAGCTTCATCAAGAAACATACAATATAGCCCACACAACAAAATTTCTCCCTCTTTAGAGGAGCAGTGGCCAGTCGGTGGTTCCTATCACCAGCAAACACATTCAAACAAAAATTCCGCATCTTGGCAAATCGTTTAGAAGAAAGGAAAAAATAGTTAAGTTGTTTTTGTTGGTTTCACAGACCCCTTCACAATAGAACTCCAGACATGTAACCGTAATATAGAGCAGCTGTCTTGAAAAAAACAGCCTTTTAAACACAAGCTTCAAGATCCATATTCAATACAAGTAAACTTTTTCATAGATTTGGCTTGCAAACTGCATAACTTAACCGAGACTACAACTACAGCCTACACATTGAGATACTCGTTGGGTAAACAAAAATAGATCTATGAAATGTTACTTGGTCCACTCTATTCTTACGAACCATAACACCTAGAACCTAGCTAAACAATCATTAAAAACTGAACCATGTTGCGTAAGTTCAGATTTAAAACCCTCACAGTCGGCACATTCACTTATCCCTTGTTAGATTAGTTAACTATGTACAACGTATCCGTGCAACATTGCGATTTACATAAAGTCAACCCATACACATATCAAATAAGCAACTAAACTATACCTCCGAATCGCCACCAGCAACCGTTTCCCACATCTCCTTAACTTCGGCATCCTCACCAGACCTTCTTTTCCCACTCCCCTTACTCTTCGACGACCCGCTCTTCTCACTCCTCCCTCCCCTATCCCTCTCCCTCTCCCTCTCCCTCTCCCCACCCCTCTCCGTAAACTTTCCGGAACTAAACTTCTTCTTCTTCCCACTCCCCTCACTCGCACTCCCAACTTTCTTCCTCTTCCCACCTCCACTCCCATCCGAATCCTCCCTAACAAACCCCTCCACGTCATCCTCCACCTCATCAACAAAATCCGGCAAGCTCTCCTCCACAGTACTCTTCTTAATCAACCGTTTTCGCGGCTTCGAAGCCTTCGAATCGGACTCGTTATAAACCGGAGTAGGAGACCGGTTCTGCCTATCGTTATCCCAATCGTTGTCTTCCAGTTCATCGTCTATGAGATCCTGTGGCTGTTGTTGTTGATTGTCGTCACCGTGATCGGATTGAAACCCGTCGTCGTAGTCCATCAGTGGCTCGCCGTCTTCGTCACGGTACCTGAAAATTAAACAAGTGAATACAGAATGAATTGATTTACGAAACCCTAACCCTAAAAAGATGGGGGACTTACGGATCGTTTTCGTAACCCATGGTGGAATTTAGGGATTGTGATGAGAGGTGGTTGTGTTATTTATATAGAGGATGATGGAAGCTGAGTACGATTGGGGATTGAGGGAAAAGGGTTTTTTATAACAAGCTGAGTATTATTGTTTTGGTGATGCTATATTGATTGGTTTTATATAGTTTTTTACCGTAGGTAAAATGTTCTTTTGTAAGGATTTGATTGTCAAGTCGTACTCGGTTATTCTAAAGCTTGGAATTCCGACTTTAGTAAACGACATTTTTTGAGGTTGGCTTGACTCGATTTGATTTAACTAGTGTTACTCAAAACTATATAACAATGTTGCTCCATACGTTTTATAATAAGTGTTCATTTTTTTAATTTTTTTTATTCAACTTTAACTATTAATATTTTTATTTGTGTTATATAATACTTGATATATTAATGAAAACACATTTAAAACTCAATTTATTCATATATTTTTCATCAAAGATTATATAACACAAATAAAAATATTTATGGTCAAAGTTGAGTAAGAAAGACTCAAAAAAGTTAAAGTTGACACTTATTATGGGACGGATGTAGTAATAAATGTTAACGGCTTAACGTTACTCGACTTGATACTTTTAAGATCAAATTGTTTAGATAGTGAGAAAAGTAATAAAAGAATGTGTAGACATAGAGTAGCTCGTGGATGGACATATTCGAGAATCAATAAAAAGGTTCCGCTAACCGATTGATACAGCATTAGAAGATTTGGCTAGTGATCTAGGGGTGCTCACGGTACAAAAACCGGACCGGACCGACAAAAACCGGACCAGATCGAGACCGAATCCGGCAAAAAACATAGACCGAGACCGGACAGAATGTGGTCGGTTCGGTCTCGGTCCGGTCCGGTCTCGGTCCAAATAGGCTAGATGTCTAGTTTTTAAGCCGGACCGGACCGAGACCGAAATTATGAAAATCCCTAGACCGGTCTCGGTCCGGTCCGGTCGGTTTTGTCGGTCGGTCCGGTCCATCTGGTCCGTTTGCTCACCCTTATAGTGATCCACCTCTCTATTTCCCAATAGAAAGGGTTATTCTATGAAATAAAAATATCGTTTTTTTCTTTTTCACATATACAAGCTAAAACTATAGCCAATATGGTGGAAGTTGTGTTTTTACAGTAACTCTCCTCTAATAGCGTAGGTCGTCCTCTTCTATGTGTCTACAACTTAGAATTCTATTGTAGCCGTGCTTGCACAATATGATGATGATAAGAAGAAGAGAGCTTTGGACTAATTTAGCTAAGTTATATGCTTAATAAAACTTGCAACCTTTTTTAGCTCAATATTATAATAGTTGAGCTCAACTCAAAGTGTGGTCGAGTTGGTTCAGTTGGACTCAGCTTAGATCAAGTCGATTCAAATATCAACTCCGGATCTTACTCGAGTTTGAATTTGTCATAGTTACAGTCGATTCAAATATCAACTCTGAATCCTACTCGAGTTTGAATTTGGCATATTTACAGACACATTCGTATTAAAACACAGTAACAACATTAGTGAACATTAGGATTACTCAACATGATTCTTTGCAGCTCGAACTACTTACATAGTACGAAAAAATATGTAAATTTACATATCCAAAACACAATATGGTAAAATGTAGAAATGCATAATTTTTTTATTTTTTATTTTGGATAACCATGGTTTCTGACCTTTTAGCCGACTAATCTACGGGGTTTGAACCCAATGTCACACAGACTCAAACAATGCATATGTTTGATAAGGCTTGAAAGATTTACAAGCCGAGTATTACTAATATATGAGCTCGACTCAAAAGTGTACTCGAGTAGCTTGTGATGGACTTTGTTTAAATCAAGCTGATTTAAGTATTTTTGGTGAGTCGGTCTTAGATATCTTGTGAGTTGACTCGACTTACTTACAAATAAGGATGTTATCGGGGTAATCGGGTCGGGTTGAGTCGGGTTTTGAATTTTTTAAAAGTGACCCGTAACCCGACCCAATTAAGATTCTGGTTATCGGGTTCAGGTGGTAATCGGGTCGGGTTATGTCGAGTCGGGCGATTCAGGTTATCGGGTTGCATGCTAACCTCAGTTCATAGTACCCATTTTTTCAAGCAAAAAATAACAGAAGATATAGCTAATATTCAGTTGTATATTAAGACATTGGTAGCAATTGTTTTTATGGTTTACAGTAAGTCCGTAATAGTATGTAACTTTATATTGGTATATGCACCAAAGATGTTTATTTTAATAGTACGTAGCTAATATTCAGTTGTAAACTAGTAATAAACATGTGCATCAAAGATGTTCATTTGAATAATACGTAGCTAATATTCAGTAGTAAACTAATAAACATGTGCACCAAAGAGACGTTCATTTTAAGGGAACTAATAGTAGCAGTACGTAGGCTACTGAAACAACATTCTTGACACAAAAAGACTAATGAAAAATCATATTGCAGTACCACCACTCCACCTATATGATGATAAAAAGCTTATAGTTCACGTCTGGTATAACTTAGGCTTCTAAAAAGTATTAATTAAAAATTGGAAAAGTGATTTCGGGTCTTATTGGGTTGAACATAAAACAACAATCGAATGCACAAAGAGAATTAACCAAATAAGCTTTTTATCATCATAGGTCGGACGGGTTTGGTAACGGTCAACAGAGGTACTTATTGCTTAAGTTCAAAAACGAACCAGGCCACGTTTTGTCCTCTTTTTTTTAGTATTTTGTTTTATTACGAATAATCAGTGTTAAATATATTCTCCCTAAAATTAAAACACTATTAGTACAATAATAATCCGAGTCTTCAACTAAAGCAATTCAGATGTCTGCAATAAAATTAGACTTACGGGTTAACTTCTAACCTGTTTGACCCACTTCATTTTAGCTAGAAGAATTATATGACCCATTGGGGTTAAAACACACCCAAACAGACTTATACACATATTAACGGGTCAAAATCCTCAAAAGAGCCACAACTAAACTTGCTTCACTAGTTTACTTCGCGTTTCTTGCAAAACAGACGGGATCAATATATACCCCTGCTAACAGAGTAACAAAATCAAATAAATTTAAGCTTCGACAGGTGAACACTATTCAATCCAGTACCTCAGCAGTCTGCACGCAAACCAGACACATCATGCATACACACAAAGAGAACTGGCTCTAAAACTAGTGATGTTCCCTGCTATAACGTAAGTGATGCATAACATAAGGGAGCCAACCTCAATGCAATTAGAGTTCCGATATAGTAACTATTATAACCAATCATGTAGCATATAAACCTCGATGGAATTACAGAGTTCTGATATAACTACTATAACCAAACCATATAGCATATAAGCTTGTCTTTATCAAAAAAGTTGGAACCTTTTAATCAATTTGATGCATGAATTTATGTACATGCATTAGTCAACTACTAACCAAACATGCAAATTAGAAAAGTTGCATTAAGGTGGAAATATTATTTAGGTACAGATCATATCCATGTGAATGAACCGTAGATGAGCTAGTAGGAAACTATACATATAAAAACTAACGACTCGTAACTATTCCTGTGAACCATCAGTTAGTAACTTTGTTTTTTGGCAAACTTCATTAATCAACTACTAACCAAACATGCAAATTAGGAAGTTGCATTAAGGGGGGAATATTATTTTAGTACAGATCAAATCCATGTGAGTGAACCGTAGATGAGCTAGTAGGAAACTATACATATAAAAAACTAACGACTCGTAACTATTCCTGTGAACCATCAGTTAGTAATTCGGTTGAAAGTGAAGCAGGATCGAGTTCCCAACAGTCTCCTGAAATGTGTGGGACCTCTTCTCGAGAAACCTTCCTAGCTGGAATCTGATGTGAAAACAACTGAGCCTCATGTTTTTCAAGCCATTTGATAGCATGACAACCAATCTCTCGTCTCTTGAAAATTGTTTTAAACCCATCGACTTTCTCAAGGTACCCCATACTTAATCCATGTACCTCACTATAACTTGTTAAAAACACAACAAGATCAAAACTTCTTTTGTCTCCAACTAATCCATTTTCACTATAAAGGGCCCACACTGAACCCTTCTTAGGATAAATCCTATAAACCTCTCGGGCTGCTCTTTCGCAGTCGACAACATGTGAAAATACATTGAGAGATTGAACTAGTGTTTTCTTGGAAACTTTAAACCTCCCACAAGAGATATTAAATCCTGTATTTTCCAAACTAACTACTCCTTCATCACCATTGTTTTGTGGATCCAACCAAGCCATCTTCACTTCAAATGGATGCCTTGACACAACTTCTTCAATCAAACCATAATGCCTTGGCATTCCATCATCGTCATCATATAAAGCCCATATTTGTCCTTTCTTGAAACTCTTTTCCACTCTTCCTGTATCAAAATCATAAAAATCCGAGTCTTCCACCGTCATAATCTCCAAATTCTTTACACCTCCGTCTGCTTCATTTACCTTATTTTTCTCATTTACTTTAAACCTTACTTTCAATTTCCCATCATTAACATTCGTTTTCACTGACTTCAGTTCAGCTAACGTCAACATCTCTTCTTCTTCCTCTTCCTCCTCCTCATCATCATCATCAACATTCAGTTCGGCTAATTTCTTCATTTCAGCTAACGTCAACATTTCCTCGTCTTGTTTATTCCTCACAACTCTCGCACGCCTACTAACACCTACACTTTTCGACCTAACAATCTCCTCTTCATCATCATCCATTTCAGCAAATTTCCTCATTTCAGCCAACGTCATTACTTCCTCATCATCTCTCCTCCTCGGAACTCTCATACGCTTGCTAACCCTCCTAACCCCTCCATTCCCTGATCCAACACTCTTACTCAACTGCTCAGACCTCTTTAGAATATCTCCAACACTACTTGTCTTCCTCTTCGAATTATAATCATTCAAAACCATATCATCGCTATCCTCATCATCAGCATACCTCATAATATTACCAACACTACTCGTTTTCCTCTTTGACTTATAATTATTCAGAACCATATCATCGATATCCTCATCATCAGCATACCTCATAACATTACCAACACTACTCGTTTTCCTCTTTGACTTATAATTATTCAAAACAATATCATCGATATCCTCATCATCAGCATACCTCATAATATTACTAACACCGCTCGTTTTCCTCTTTGACTTATAACTATTCAAAACCATATCATCACTATCCTCATCCTCAACCTCAACAACACTACTCGTCTTCCTCTTCGACTTAAAACCATTCAAAACCATATCCTCATCCTCATCCTCATCCTCAACATCAACAACACTACTCGTCTTCCTCTTCGACTTATAATCCTTCAAAACCATATCATCACTATCCTCATCCTCACCCTCATCATCAACATTAACAACATCTGTCTTAACACCCTCAACAAACTCAACCGCCTTAAAACTCTTCTTACAATTCGGACACATCAAACTAAACCCTAAATACTTCCTCTCAAACTGATGCAACAATTTACAAACCGAACACGCGGTCCAAAACGTCTCAACCGCCACCTCACCCTCACCCTCACCCTCCACATCAGCCTGCATATCCATCCTAAGTTGGGTATCATACTCATTCCTTTTAACCTTATCTTTCAACACAGTAAAGGCATCATTAACTAACTTAAACGCATCTTCAGACCCAACAAACGTGTTCTTATCAGGGTGTAAACTTAAAGCTAGTTTTTTATAACTCTGTTTTATTAAATTGATATGACAAAAAGGTTCTAAGTTAAGGATTTTATACCAGTTTGGTTTTGAGGATGCTGAGGCGGTTACGAGGATGTTGTAAGCGGTTAGCATGTCGGAGAGGTTGTTGAGAGATGGGTTGAGACGGTGGGCTTTTTTGGTGTATCTGAGAGCTGATTCGAGGTCTTTGTTGGTGTAGGATTGTTCGGCTAAGGTTTTGAAATTGAGTGATTCCCATTTGCTTAGAGGGGCTTCTTCTTCGAAGTCGTCTGTGGTGACGATGGTGGTAGTGGTGGTGGTTGTGGCGGCGGTCATATTTTTGCCGGTGGTTGTGGGAGTTGTGTTTACGGGGGTTTAGGACAGAGGTGTCTTTTTGGTGAAAATAATGTTTTATAGTGTGGTATGTGGTTCGCGTATAATAGAGGTTTACTGGTTTCGTCTTGCTTTGGACTCATTAGGGGAGCAATCCCAACTCCCGGCTAGTGTAGTGCGATATCGAGTCCTCTGCTCGTGGCACGTACTACACCCTTAATGTTGGGTACTCCAACAAGACCAATAGAATTAACGAGAAACTCACGCATTAAGCAACGCTTTCAAGCAGAACCCCTCCTCAGAATTTGGCTCGTGATATTCAGGGTGCGTTTGGAAGGGGGAATCAGAATGGGTGAATCATATCGGATATAATTGCAAGTGTTTGGTTAAAATGTATATTTTTCAAATATAGGGTCGAAAGATACATACGTTTCATACTCCGTAGTCCATACCACCCATATTAGGTGTCTATATGTCGATTCATTCCTCAGTCTCTATTTCCGCTTCCACTTTAGTTTTCCGCCAACATATCCCTCCATTTTCCTTTCCTAGATAACCGGCCATTCACTTATATATTTATCTATAAGCTCTTGCAAATACTTCTTCGAAAATGTTTTTTTTTTTTTTTTCTTTTCTTTTTTTGCAATCAATCTTGGATTTTTGTTATTTTCCATTTGTCACAAAAGTCAACATATTTGCACAATATGCATGTAAAGTTCTGTTCATCTATCAAATAATCATAACTCCATAGTACACTCTTACTCATTTTGTTCTTTTCCCCAATTCAACAACTAGGTTTACGAAATTTGATGATTCTTTACCAACTTCAGTACCTGGTTTTCTTATTTTGTATGAATATACTAGTTTGAAAATAAATAGTAGTCGAGAACTTGGACGTTTTAGTGAGAAAATTCATTAGTTTGTAAAATTTAAGGAATGCATATGACTTGTTTGACAAAATGCCTCATAGAGTGCAACTTAGGTTCATTTGCATATAGTCACTGGTAATTATTTTCGGTTCGAAATCATGTATTATGTAGCATGGTATAACTAACAGCTATAACAAGATCATTAATTCGTGTAACTATGTATTTACATGTGAAAAGGAGCATGCTTTTGCAAGTGTTAAGTTAAAGTAAACAAAATGAATTGCTTCATATAAGTACAAAGGAGCACATAGGGAGGAATAGAAAAAGCAAAATCAAATTTAGAGTTTATGGTGTCTAACATATTAGAGTTTATGGATTAATTTTTAGAAAATATCAATGTTGGGAAAGTCTCTTGTTTTCAAAAAAAAAAAAAAAAAAAAAAAAAAAAAAAAAAAAAAAAAAAAAGAGCAAATATTTTTAAAGGTATTATACTTGCTACAATTTGTTTTTTTGGGTAGTGAACAAATTTTTTGCTTATACGGATATTTTTCTTTCAAATTCGGTCATTTTGAGGTATTTTGCAACATTTTGTGACATTTTTGCCCCTCACACTTAATAGGGTTTTTTTTTTTTTTTTTCTCGAAAGGCAAAAATGTCATAAAGTACCTTAAGAAGGACGAATTTAAAATAAAAGTACCCTTATAAAGAAAAATTCTTGTTCAATAACCAAAAAAATAAATTGTGGCAAGTATAATACCTTTATAAAATATTTGCCCTAAAAAATTGTCAAACATTATCATGCATATATATATATATATATATATATATATATATATATATATAGAGGTTGGTTCATGAAAAAAAACTCACTTTGATAGAAAAGTGAGAAAAGTGTATAAATCACCTCTTTCTCCCCCTCTTTTTTTTTCCTCCTAACTACAGGGATCACTTTGTCACTTTCTTTATTTTCCAAGGGTTGTTTTGTATATCACTTAAACAAAAAGAACAAGTAAAAGCAGTGATGCGTGGGAATCGCACCTTGCTTTACCTCTCGAGGGATCTCGCGAGGCTTACAACCCCCACCAGGCAGTGTACCTGATCATTGTAGTATAGTATAGTGACAAGTACCGGGGGATTGATCGTTCAGCTTAGGAATAGTGTCGCTAGGATTAGAAAACCTAATTAATAGTTCTAGAGATGAAAGATGATTCTTTTTGTATTTTTATATTTTTATGAAAGCAAGTAAAATCTCGGGTTTTAGAAGAGTGGGCGGAATTAGTTGCTATTCAACTAACCCAAAACTAAGATGCAATCAAAATAAAATACTAAAAATGAAAATAAACTAATATTAAACTAAGGTTGTGAGCAGTAATTGGAGAAATTGTGTTTACTTAGACTTCATTACTCCCTAGATATCTTTTACATGTCAATTACTTGTTATACTTGTATGGATGACGGATTGTATTCCTTAATACCATTCGTGGGGTGGCATACATAACTCCCCAACTCTATGAGCTCTTATCTCCTCCTACACCATGACCCAGCACAACTATAGGGATTGTAAACAGTGGCTCATGCATTAAATACAACCAATAAAGACCTAGTACGCCTCGGTTCATGTTTCTTAAGATGTTCAAGCATGTTACCATTGGAGATCTGCCAGTTTCCTTAAGCCTAACATATAATATCATTCATCCAAGAACAAGAATAGACAAGTAATTAACACATAATCAACATCTAGGTTTCATTAGATCTAAGCAAACACAAAGAAAATCTAGCCTAGCATAGTAGAATTAAGATAAGAACAAAAGATAAACAACCAACACATAGACATATTGATTGAATTAAGAGTATACTTATCTCAATTACAATGCAAGGTCTCAAGGGTTTGGAACCCTTGAAAAACCTGTAAAAGAGGCACCAAAATCGTCTTTAGGGTTTCACCAAAACTTCTCCTCTTTTAATGAAAAAACTAGAAAACTATATATAGGAAAATCGTCCTGACGGCGTCAAGAGTAAAATCTGACGCCGTCAACTAGCCGCCATACACTTCCTCGGACGCCCTAGATCCAATTGTGACGGCCTTAGTGACGCCGTCACCACCTACGGTAAATTAATCTTGGCCACTTTGACGCCGTCATCTCTCCATCTGACGCCGTCACCAGCTACGGTAAAATATTCATCTTGTCTGACGCCGTCAAGAGTAAACCCTTGACGCCGTCACCTTGTATTTCCAGCTTGGATTTTTGGTACTTTGTCGTTTTCTACACTTTATGCTCCAAAAACGTCCAAAATAGCCTCTTTTCCAGAATTCACTCTCCAAACACCTAAAATCACAAAAGGAACGATTTAGGGCAATATTTGATCAAATAAAGTTGGATTCGGGCTTAAATGACCCCCTAAAAACGGATCATTTTTCGCCTTATCATATACCCTTACACTTGAGATTTGTTTGTCCTCAAGCAAATGAGCTTTTATTCTACTCAAAAGACAAGTTAGGGGTCATTTAACACTAATATAAAAGTAATTACAACAAATAATCGTTCCACTAAAGACCAATAGACAAGCACGGAGGTCATACACAAGCACCTCACAAATAGTGTTTAGATACTCACATCTCTCGGGTGTAATAAAGTAATATAACATTATGGAAATGGAAGATATCTCTCACTACCTGTCATAGCAAAATAGATTACCATAGGCTTGGGAAAGGATCAAACCTCCATCACATGGCGTAAGCACCTAGGATAAACTATCAAAGAGGTCTTTTTAAAGGGTTATAACGTTAGGTGTAGGGATATGAATTACACGGTTTTGTTGGATAAAGGGAATTTTACTGGTGGCGAGTTAACAATCTTGGTTAATTACATGTACAAGATGGCGTTGCTAAGCCAAGACTAGACTCGACTTAAGCTAATAAATGAAAAATAACAAAAACATAAAATGAACATAGAATGAAAACGGGATGGTAGTCCGTATGTTTTTTTTTTTTTTTTTCTTTTTCTTTTCTATTTTTTTTTTTTTTTTTTTTTTTGCATACACTCTTACCCTACCATCCAAAATAATACATCATAGGGGTATGAGCAATCCCCTTACACTTGAATCTTTACATACTTTACATTAACTATTCTAATGACTCGAATTAAGAAAATCAAAACACTTGGAGCACTTTTAAGATTAACGTACATATGGGGGTAATAAATGATGTTCTTCCCCATTACTCCATAAATTAAGTACTTACCCATGAGTCCCAATCGTCCCAAAACAATATGTACAAGGATATGACTCGACTTAGCAACCATGTAATCAATTAGAAAGTTAACTTAGGGTTTAACAAATAACAATAATGCACTAAAAATGAGCGCATACACGGAAGGCTAAGGCGATTTGGGTGTACATTTAAGTGGGGTGTAACAAATTCTTCCTTTAAGTAAGATGCTTAAAGTTAGAAACGAAAAGATAGGCTCGGAGGGGTGTTCTAGGGGTATCGTGTACTAAAAATGAGTACAACGCTAAGGGTGTGGGAAAAATTAGTTGACTTAACTAGCCAAGTAATATGACTTAAATGGTCAAGTAATCATGATACGGGTTTAACACAAGGGTGATCCTAATGCCTCTTATCATGTAGTAAATCCTACCACACGAATGTAGTCTCACTAGCGGTCTCGGGATGCATCACTAACGCAAGTTCTAGAATCTAAATGCTACCGGTACACTCATAAGCACTAATAGTAAATGCTTTTCCTATCAAATCTAAAGGCGAACCTCATATTTTTGGGTGGAAAATTTTTCTGAATATACGGTTATGTGCTAGTCATACAACCTCCTATCCATGAGACGCTTGCTATGGCTAAAGTTTCACTCCTAAATGTTGTAAAAAAATTTTAAATTTGGCGCTAAAATTACACTAACAAGTATTTCTCATAGTTTTATTACTCATCTACTATCAAACAAAACAAACTCAAGCGAAAGTGCATATGTAAGGTATCATCTTTTTACCCTCCCCTTACACTTAGGATGAACATTGTCCCCAATGTTCAAATAAAGAATGTAAAAGTTAAAAGTAAAAAGAATGAAATCAAATACTCCCCTGATTCGCTCGGTATGGATTATAGGTTGACCAGGTTAAGTTTTCCTCCAAGAAAATGAACAATCAAAGCTTCCCATCCAGAATATAAATCATCTTCTTGTCTTAAATAACCTGTAGATCCTGACAAAAGTAGACAAGGCAACCTCGCGTAAAATCGGCGGCATCCTATATAAGTTTCTAAATCCTAGAAAACAAAGTAAGATATAATGCTTGTGGAATGAAGTTTGCAGATTTCCTGGAGATTATAAAACTTAATAAATCACAAAAACCATAAGACTCCGTTAGAAAAACAAAACTGGTAAAATTTCCAGATTTTTGACTCCTGACGCCGTCAAGAGCAATTGCCTGACGCCGTCAGAGTGGACCTGCAGAAATCTTTATGTTAAGTTTCCGGAAAATTTCTGGAAAAATCTTGTCCTACTTCCTGGAAAATCCTGCAAAACTTCATTATGACTCAATACAAGCATTTGACTCTAACAATTACGAATATACATGTTCATTAAATATTGTGGAGAATCATGATCGGTTTGTTTCTTAAAAACATATTTGGGGTTTCCCCTTACACTTATCTTTTGCAAAAATACCTTTAGGTTGAAGTTAAGACTAGGCCAAACAACATAATAAAGTATTTCCACATTCTAATTGAGAAACATGATCAACCAACAATAAAAATAAAACATGCATACGGAAGCAAATAACAATCAAACAAATAAAATCACACAAAACATGGGTTGCCTCCCAAGAAGCGCTTTTCTTTATTTACGAGTCTTGTAGTTAGACTCAAAGTTGTGGGTTACTACGTGATTCCATCATTGGTTCCACTGTCTAGGTCATCTTCTAAACCGGTTTTGTATTCTGGACCTAGTTGCAAGCATTCTTTGTAGAAACCGAGCATCCTATTTCTAACATACTCTACTCCTCTACGTCTATCCTCCTCATTCCTATAATAAGCTGCTTGCTTTTGTTCCTTTTCGAAATTAGAGAGAAGGCGGTATTGTTCGATCTTGTAGGGCATTTGATAAGTGACCTCATCATTATCTTTCTTGAATCTAACTGTCCCTAAAGTCGGATCATAACTCATCCTAGTGGCTTCAACAAAGGGTTTCCCGAATATTATTTGGCTTAGGTCAGCATCAATTACCGGACGAGTGTCTTCCACTATCATAAAATCAATCTCATAGGTGAGATTCCCTATGATGACATGTAATCCCTTCACTCTCCCCGCAAAATTACTTATCAGATTCTTACCGGGCATCAATCTAAAATTGAGTTGCTTCTTCATCACCCAATTATAATAAGTCCTAGTCATGATGTTTACGGGTGATCTAAGGTCGATGTAAGCTTTCCATATATGCATGTGCCCTATATTACATGGAATGTTAATGTTGGAGGGGTCTCCCATTTTGATCAGGGGGTTGCCAAAGATATATGTTTTCTCGGGACTATCGAATAAATCCTTATGGTATTCCCGTTCCTCCTCGGTTGGCAATTTATCAAAATAATTTTCCATAGGTTCTATCTCCTCCAATTTCTCATCCTTTTTAACCTCAACTTCCCTACTCTCATCCTCACTATTGGATTCTACCTTAGCTTCATCCTTGTCACTTTCCTCTATCTCTCTATCTATTGGCCTAATGGTGACAACATTGACAAAGTGGACATGTTTGGACGATGAGGGGTCCTTAACTTGAATTCCACTATTGGTGTCTCTAGTGTCCTTCCTAGGTGTGGCTAATGTTTGGTTGTTGAGGGCTTTCAACAAGTTGTCGATTTTGTTGGTCATCTCCGTTTGTTGTTGGTTGAATTCGTTTTCGAACCTAACTATGCGGGCTTCTTGAGATGCTATAAATTTCGACATCAATCCTTCAAGATTGTTGGTACTACCATAGTTGTTAGAAGGATTGTTGTTGAAGGTACGGTTGGATGGTGGACCGTTTGATTGGTAACGATTAGGTGGGTTGGAAGAATTGGGTTGATTTTGTTTCCACCTAAGGTTTGGGTGATTTTTCCATGAAGGGTTGTATGAAGGGTTAATACACAAAAAAGTTACTAAACTTTACAAGAAAGTTCGCCTAAGTTACTCAAGTTTCAAATTGTTCAATTAGGTTACTATACTTTGCGTATTTATTTATTATGTTACTGATGTTTTAAAAAAGTGTCATTTAGGTTACTCCTTGGATGGGTGACCTGCTATGTTGGTAAAAGTCAACAGATACTTTGAAAAGTCAAAACACGTCTTTATTATATAAAAAATTCCAAAAAAAAAAAAAAAAAAAAAAAAAAAAAAAATCGAAAAAAAGAGTTTTTTAAAAAATTCCAAAAAAAAAAAAAAAAAGTTTCTATTCAAAAAAAAATTTCAAAAAAAAAAATTCGAATATTTAAAAAACAAGTCGATAATTATTTTTAAAAAAAGAATTAAAAATTAGAAAAAAAAATTAAATTTTTTTTTCAAACATAAATCGATAATTATTTTCTAATTAAAAAATATATTTTTTAAATTTTTTTTTCAAAAAAAATTGATTTTTTTTCTTCTAATTATTAAAAATTAGAAAAAAAAATTGAAACAATATTTTTTAATTTTTTTTTATTTTTAATTTCTAAAGTTTTTAAATTTTTTTTATTTTTAATTTCTAAAGTTTTTGATTTTTTTTTATATTCTAATATTTTTAAATTTTTTTTATTTTTAATTTCTAAAGTTTTTTTTTGCGAAAATATTTTTTTTTGAACTTTTTTTTGGTGATGGACTGTGCATGAAATGATTATATATACTCAAGGACCAAACATGTAATTTTCTAACGAAGTGGGTTAAAGGAAGTTAGTAAAAAACCCAAATCCGCCCAAAGTTAACGGAAATAGACCATGAGTTGAGCACCTTTTTGTGCCATTTGCCCTTCTTATTTCCTTCTCCACCAAAAATTAAAAAAAAAAAAAAAAAAAAAAAAAAAAAAAAAAAAAAAAAAATTGATATTTTAATGCCACGTCACACTAATACCTGTTATCATGAGTTAGTATAAGACCAGTAACGTATATAAACGGTTACGCAAAGTATAGTAACCTAATTGAACAATTTGAAACTTGAGTAACTTAGGCGAACTTTCTTGTAAAGTTTAGTAACTTTTTTGTGTATTACTTATCTCCCGCTTGAAAGTGTACCACTTATCTCCCGCTTCGTCGGTACGCGTGGATGCGTAGTCCGCAAAAGCTGTTCCGGGGAGTTCCATACAATCACGAGTGTCATGGGGACCACTACATAATTCGCATGAAGAAGTGATTTTGTTCAGTTGGCTTGAATGCTTCGGAGCTTCGTAAGATTTCATGAGAAACTTGACTTGGTCCTCAAGTTCCATGATCCTACGGTCGGGAGTGCTTGAATTGTTCGAAGGCAAAGATATTGCCTTGACCGTTTTGTTCAAATCACGGGGATCATTCCAACTTTCGTTGTCATAGAGAGCAAGATCTTCTATGAGTTCCCATGATTGTTCCGCACTAAGATCACGTAGCTTACCACCGGCCGATTGGTCAATGGTTCGCCTTGTGGGGATATCGATATGGTCATAGAAAATTTGGACTTGGAGCCAAAGATCTATGCCATGATGAGGGACTTTTTGGAGTAAGTCCTTGAAACGAGTCCATGCTTCATAAAGAGATTCATTTTGACGTTGTTGGAACATCAAGATGTCATTCCTAAGCTTAGTAGTTCTCCCCGGTGGGAAAAATTGAGCAAGGAAACGAGTGGTGAGATCATCCCATGTGGTGATGGATCCCGCGGGTAAACGCTCAAGCCATTGACTAGCTTGATCCCGTAGAGAGAATTGGAATAGGAGTAAACGGGTAGTCTCTCTAGTTTCAACACCTAGGTCTATGGAATCTACGATTTTGAGGAAGTCCTTAAGGTGTTGGTTTGGATCTTCGGAACGAAGTCCATGGAATGCACATCCGCTTTGCACCAACCGGATGGTGTCGGATCGCAAGGGGGTCACATTGGCTCCGGTGAGCTCAATGGTGTTTCGGTAGCCTTGGTGGCTAGGTCGGGAATACTCTCCTAAGGTTCGGGGCCTAAGGGGTTCTAGTGGTGGGTTTTGTTGTGGTGGGATGATGGGTTCAAAGATGTTACCACCTTCCATGATGTCGGATGGTAAAGAGTTACGAACAAGGGCACGAAGAAATAAGATAGACTAAAGAAGACCTAAAAATAAAAATAAAAATCTTACTAGAAAGGAATCTAGCAAGTAGATCTAATAAAAAGAAATCCTAACCTAGACAATAACTATTCCCCGGGCTGCGGCGCCAAAAACTTGATGCGTGGGAATCGCACCTTGCTTTACCTCTCGAGGGATCTCGCGAGGCTTACAACCCCCACCAGGCAGTGTACCTGATCGTTGTAGTATAGTATAGTGACAAGTACCGGGGGATTGATCGTTCAGCTTAGGAATAGTGTCGCTAGGATTAGAAAACCTAATTAATAGTTCTAGAGATGAAAGATGATTCTTTTTGTATTTTTATATTTTTATGAAAGCAAGTAAAATCTCGGGTTTTAGAAGAGTGGGCGGAATTAGTTGCTATTCAACTAACCCAAAACTAAGATGCAATCAAAATAAAATACTAAAAATGAAAATAAACTAATATTAAACTAAGGTTGTGAGCAGTAATTGGAGAAATTGTGTTTACTTAGACTTCATTACTCCCTAGATATCTTTTACATGTCAATTACTTGTTATACTTGTATGGATGACGGATTGTATTCCTTAATACCATTCGTGGGGTGGCATACATAACTCCCCAACTCTATGAGCTCTTATCTCCTCCTACACCATGACCCAGCACAACTATAGGGATTGTAAACAGTGGCTCATGCATTAAATACAACCAATAAAGACCTAGTACGCCTCGGTTCATGTTTCTTAAGACGTTCAAGCATGTTACCATTGGAGATCTGCCAGTTTTCTTAAGCCTAACATATAATATCATTCATCCAAGAACAAGAATAGACAAGTAATTAACACATAATCAACATCTAGGTTTCATTAGATCTAAGCAAACACAAAGAAAATCTAGCCTAGCATAGTAGAATTAAGATAAGAAGAAAAGATAAACAACCAACACATAGACATATTGATTGAATTAAGAGTATACTTATCTCAATTACAATGCAAGGTCTCAAGGGTTTGGAACCCTTGAAAAACTTGTAAAAGAGGCACCAAAATCGTCTTTAGGGTTTCACCAAAACTTCTCCTCTTTTAATGAAAAAACTAGAAAACTATATATAGGAAAATCGTCCTGACGGCGTCAAGAGTAAAATCTGACGCCGTCAACTAGCCGCCATACACTTCCTCGGACGCCCTAGATCCAATTGTGACGGCCTTAGTGACGCCGTCACCACCTACGGTAAATTAATCTTGGCCACTTTGACGCCGTCATCTCTCCATCTGACGCCGTCACCAGCTACGGTAAAATATTCATCTTGTCTGACGCCGTCAAGAGTAAACCCTTGACGCCGTCACCTTGTATTTCCAGCTTGGATTTTTGGTACTTTGTCGTTTTCTTCACTTTATGCTCCAAAAACGTCCAAAATAGCCTCTTTTCCAGAATTCACTCTCCAAACACCTAAAATCACAAAAGGAACGATTTAGGGCAATATTTGATCAAATAAAGTTGGATTCGGGCTTAAATGACCCCCTAAAAACGGATCATTTTTCGCCTTATGAAGCAGTGACATCATCGTTAATCAAATAGATCACATTTAAACTGCTAATTTTAACAACAGAAAGGGTCAAACTTTTTTATAGCTACTTTATAATAAATGAGTAAATATACAGCAAAAGATAACTCAATTAACGCAAAACTACAAGAACCCAACTTTAAGTTACATATTTATAAATGAAATAACTTAACTGGGTGTTTGTTTAAGCTTATTTTTGAGCTTATGAGCTAATTTCCAGCACATAAAAGGGTCAAATTTGCTCGAGACAATCAATAGGTCTTGCATTCAAAGATAGGTCTTGTCAAGATCATCTTCGACGACGGATGTGTCCTTCGCAACCTCAGCTCCAGATCTTGACTGCCATGTATCAAATACCCGCATCGACAGGGGTCTAGCCGGACCTGAAGAACCCACATTTTTTGAACCACCAATGTATTCAATGCTAATATTTCCGTCTTTATCAGCAGAAGCTGCAACTTTTTCAGTTATTTTAACTCTAACAGTGGCCTGAGCTGACACACCCTCAACCATTGCCTTCTTAGTTGGAGGACTCTAAGAAGCGTTGAATCAACATGTACAATGTTGTTTTCAATTGACTTTGATGAAAAATCAGCAGTTTGAGGTTGAGTAGAAGCCTTAGAGTTACGGATTATGGAATGATCCATCCCTCCATCTAGTTGGCTGTATTCTCTTTGTTTTACGGGACTAGACACTCGAGTAGAAGGCACTACAGCTTTACTTGATACATTAGTCTTATTAATACCTGGCAATGATTCAACTTTTGATGCATCCGCTAAACCAGCAGATGGTTTCAATCTAGAAGAAGTATTGTTTGTGACATTTCCAGCAACCTTTTTAGATGTTGCTTCAAGCAACAACTGTGTTGGAATTTCGGCTAAGTTTGTTTGTCGGCCTCTAATGTCACCATAACGACTCTTTTTCAACTCCTCGAGTTGCACATCACTTAACCTTTGACCAATTTCTTTGACTTCAAAATGGAAAGTAGCCGCAGTTCCATCCAAAGAACAGGCAAACAGTGAATACCCATCTGGGCTCCAGAAAAGTAGATTTAGAGCAATTATATATCACAAAATATGACAATAATAATAAAAAATTGAAGTTATTTTAGATGAGTTACAATTTACCCGCTGCCATTCACGCACTATTCAATGAGCAGTTTGAACTTTTTCTCTATTTGTAAATTGCAATTTTATGATGTAGGGTCATTTTAAGTCAAGTTTTTTAACCAAGTTTCCAAATCATCCGAATTCAAAAGACGATAATTTGTTCATTCTGACCTCATTCCTTGACATACTATGAACCTCAAATAAACCAAATAAACTTTTTTAGCATTTAAATGCCAAGCTCTTGAGAACCCATTAGACCAACATTTCCAAGTTCTTCATGACTTAACTCATTAGTTTACTCATTCCAACAGGTCTTTCATCTCTCTTTTATTATTTACTTATAAGTCAACGCTAAATAAAACTATTGGCTTAATCACCTATAGTTCAGCTAGAACGAGTCTTTTATTATTTACTTATAAGTCAATTGTTAGCACGAGTCTCAAACGGATGCACTAAATTACCTCAAATGGATGCACTAAAGTGCCTCAAACGGATGCACTAAAGTACCTTGTGATACCAGGAAAGCCACCGTGCGCTCTCTGCAAAAAAACCATAGGTTAGGAAACAAGATTTACTGTGTTTTGCTAGATACCAAAAATGATATACATAGAGAACATGTTCAACCCATTCACCTAGATCAATTACCTCTGCTCTACTTTTTCAAGATCCAAATGCACCTAAATAACGGGAAAATCAGACATCAGCATAAAAAATGAAAAAAATAGTGTCATCAAAATAGCAAATTTAACTATAATTTTAACTAACAACAAAACTGCTAGTTCAGATCACAATCACAAAAGGACAAAAATAACGAAATATATTCATACAAACAAATTTGACTAATATTTCAATAAACGCCTAAGAATAACACAATCATCAAAAAACTAAATTAGATCACAGTCAATCTATATAGTTGATTCTGATCTTATATATGCAATCATAACTAATTCAACAAACATCAGAGCTATTTTAACTACTTTAACCAGTTTACTAACATTTTAACGATCACATAACTACATATGAAATATCATATAAACTCATTTAACTAGATTTCGATAAACGAATGAAAAACACTAGATTGGATAATGGTGATTCAATACCACTGACTCCAGTATTATATATATATAATCATAACTAATTCAACTAACAATTCACCAATCATATCAACTATTTTAACTACTTAAAACTAATTAACTATCTTACAACTTCCTATAGAACTTATCTTACAACTTCATCGGTACTTTCAATCTGGGAGGACTCCTAAAATTTGTGGCCTTTATTTTTCCCTGCTTTCATCTTCTACCAATTTATCCTATTTGAAAACTAACTTTGATATTCATCCGTAACTATTTTCATGTCCAGATATGCTGACCACGTTTACAACTTCCTAGAAACATGCTTAAGTTGCATTTCACATATTTTGTTTATTCTAATCTAATCTAATCTAAGTTCTTTAGTTGCCAAAATGTTTATTCAATGGATGCACTAAACAGGTCAATGGATGCACTAAACATGATTGCCCTAATTAACACTCATTACTCTAACCAGACAAGTAATTAATCATTATACAAATTGAGACCCCTGACAATTCCGGTTGCAAATAAGGAAACAAAAAGAAACTGATCAGGTTAGAGAGTTGGATAACATGACTAAACAGGTTCAGGTCAAAACTGTCATATATATAGTAAATAAGCTACACAGATGCAGTAAAATGTACACATCCAATATTTTTCTTATGCAGCCTGCTTATAATCCAATTACTATAAAGATGCCTTAATATGTTTAACGATGCCCCAATCTTACTCACTGATGCCCTAATTTGTTCATCGATGCACTAAATATACAAGCAGATGCCCGAGTAGTTGCAACGATGCAATAAACATACAAACAGATGCCCTAACTTATAACATGATGCTCTTATCATAATAATAGGTGTCCTAATGCATTTTTTTGATGCACTAATCAAACAAACAAATGCCCTAATTTAACATTAGGCTCTTATCATACTAAGAGATGCTGTAACACATTTTTTTGATGCACTAATTATACAAACAAGTGTTGTAACAAGTCGATTGATGCCTTAATTATACTAACAGGTGCACTAACGCTTATTTTAGATGCAATAATCAAACAAACAGATGCCTTAACTTATAACATGATGATCTTATCTAAGAGATGTCATAACACATTTTTTGATGCACTAATCAAACACACAGATGCCCTAACTTATAAGATGTTGCCCTTATCATAGTAAGAGATGTAATAACATCAATCAGGATACTTATTCAGACAAACTAATGTTGTAACATATTATTAAGGCAGATGCACTAAAATGTAATTTAATATATACAAATGCCTTAATATGTAATTTCATTCAACAATAACAATGATTATTTTATAATTTACACAATGATGCACTAAAATAACATATAAATTAATAAAACCTATAATTAAACACTTACTTTTTTTTCTAATGAATGGAATTAGGTTGCTTGCCATCTTTAAAATTTTGATTATTTGATGATCGGAGTGTGTGTTTTTGATCGGATTGAGTGTGTTTTCTGATTGGAGTGTGTTTGTTTTTTAATTGAATTTGTGTATGACAGTGATGGTGGCGACGGTGATGGTGATGACGATGATGGTGGTGACGGTGGTGGCGGCGATGGTGGTGATAGTGACTGTGAGTGTGTGTGTGTGTTTGAGTCGGTGTTTGTGTGTCTGAGTTGGTGGTGGTGGTATCTGTATTAAGAAGACGGAATCTTCAATTTTTTTGTTTTTTTTTCTTTTTTATCCTGAAGTTTGTAATGTTTTCATAATTTACCCTATAACTTTTTTTCTCACTTTTCTATCAAAATACACTTTTCTCTAGAACCCTACCCTATATATATATATATATATATATATATTCAGTGGGAACATTGTTAAAGCAACTATTTCATTAATACAACATTGTTTGAATTTTGATGTAGGAAAGTAAACAAAAAGTTGAAATTTAAGTCTTAAAAGGGTATTTTGAGATTGAACATTACTCATTTTTAAGTTTTAAGCAAAAACATTTTTCTTTGTACAGACTAGACGAGTACCCGTGCATAACAACAAATATTGTTGTAGTAAATAGTTATAGTTGTGATATTGGGATTGAAATACAAATCGGAATTGGGAGCGGGCTGGTGAGCAACAACGACATGAATCTGTAAAATACGAAAAAAAAAATTGAATATCGATGAGTTAAAACAAAAAATGCAATAAATAAAAGATCACAATTATACTATTTCATTTTGGTTTGAAACTTGTTCAACAATAGCATCAACATTTTTTTTTTTTTTTTTTTTTTTTTTTTTTTTTTTTTTTTTTGTGATAATTCATTTTCATAGACTATGAACTAACATAATAACAAAGTTGTAATATGGTGTATTATATAGCAAAGTTGCAAAAATTGTGAATCGGTAGTCGGATAGTCGACCCCTTTTATCTTGTAATCGGATTAGACGGGATTAATTTGTGATTAATCGGATTAGCTAGTTTTGGGTATTATCGACAAGATCTTCCCTAAAAAAATCTTGTAATATATATATAAAAACAACGACTATTGGTGATTAGAACTAGTTTACAACGAGTTTTGGGTATTTTCAGCAAGATTTGCTAGTTTTCGGCAAGTTTGACAGTCGTTGACCATGGTTGACCGATTTATACAATAAAAAAGGTTGGTGACCCAATAGCGCCTAGGCGGTGGTTAATCATCATTGTAGGTCTTTTTTTTACACCACTATTAAGTTTGTGGATGAATTTTTAAAGATTTTCAATGTTAGGATTAAATAACAAAAATGCTCCTTTCTTTGTTTTACTCATTCAAACGAAGTTGTCATGCATATGTTTAAAATTTCGATAGAAATATTGTTAAGGAAACTATTTCACTAAGACAACTTTGTTTGAATTTTCATGTAAGAAAGTAAACAAAAGATTGAAATGTAAGTTTTAAAAGGGCTTATTCAGGATTGAACATTACATATTTTTAAGTCTTTAAATTTTATGTAAAAACATTTTTGCTTTATATGTGATAGTGATAAGAGATGACTTGAGAGTGTTTACAATGTTTAAATGGCCACGTCACAAGGGTCGGCCATGGTTGAAATTGTAAAGGGCTATGTCACAACTACACCATCGCCAATTGATCATTCAACAGACCCAACATCTTTTTCCTTGTAACACACACGCCAGCATCACAATTCCATCTTGGTCTCACACATCATCAATTCAATTCAACCTCATTTCACCGGAAAAGAGGTCGTCGGAGATTTTGTTTGCCATAATTTTCATTCACAATCTCAGTTTCCCCTAATTATGTAAGTTATTTTAACTAAACCTCATACTACCGTTGAACTATTGTTTATATTATTTTTATATGACTGTGACGAGTTGTAAAATGGTGTTTGTTGCATGGTTAAGGGATTAAGTTTTGAACCAGATGTATTAAGGTGGTGTGGTTGTGTGACTCGTTAGCGCCACATCAGCATCCACTCTGTAGTAGTCAACATGAACCAATTGCACAAACAAAAATCAACAACTAAACCCTAAGTGTTCTCAAGTTGAGTAAAAGGGAGTAAAGTAAAAGGAATTGATGGGATGCAAAAAAACACTTGTTCTCAAGTTTTCTTTTAGTAAAGAAAGTGAAAGCAAGTGACTCAAAGAAGGATGTACTTGATTTCAAAACTTTCACCTCAATTTTGGGGTGAAATGGTAGGAACAAAAAGGAGGGAAACGTAAATTACCAAAGCTACCCCTTATAATTTAATCAGTATTTTTTTTCCTTTCTAACTCTCTCTCTTATTTATCTCATCTATCCGACTAACCCTATCACACATAGTTATCACAACAATACACACCAACCTTCACAAATAATTCGACCAATCAACAACAAAACCCAACATATGAGATAATCTTATTCATAGGTTTGTAACAATCAACTACATTATATATCTGCATTTTTTTTAATTATGAACAATGACAATTTTGGGGGGGGGGGGGGGGTTTAAATTAGACCCATGTGAGGTTTGAAGATTTTGATATATTGCTAAACAAGATTTGAACCTTAATAATCTTTTTAACTTTATCTATCTTTTGTTGTTTTTTCATCTATAGTGAACAAGTATCAAAGTTTCAGTTTGCTTTTTTTAGGTGTTTCCTACTTGTATTTCAACACCAAATTTAATTAGGAGTTAATACTTCATGAATGTGTTGTAGATGTTCGGTTGAATCAATATCTCCATGTCTTGTTGCTTCTGGTGATACATATACAGTTTAAGTTGTTATGGTTACTATATGCTCATATGTGTTATGAAATTAAACTTTTTGTTTCGATAGTTTAATTCATTTGTATATGATGCTTGTTTTGTTTTATGTCTAATCACAATTTTAACCATCTATTGCATGCGTGTTATTAATTTGATATTCTTGTGTACTATAGATAGGATTTTTTTTTATTTTTTTTTTGTTTTTTTTTTTTAATGTTGTAGAAGATATATTTGTTTTCGAGTAATTACATGATTGAATTGCATAATGTTAGAATAATTTGCAGTTTGTTGTGATCGTATTAAACTATAGCAAACACATAACAAGATGGTTAACATACTCCTAAACAACAACACACCAGCACCCGATACCGAATCAAATTTACAACACGATAGTTGGGCGTGCTATTCTAGTTTTAATTATATGCAGTGCGAGCTCAGTTTTTGCGTCTAGTTGGGCGTGCTATGCCGATTTGTTTTTTCGCGTGTTTGCTACGTATATTTCAATAGACATCTGTATTTTGTACTTCATGAATATGTTATTAACTACTTTGTTGCTTCTTATGATACAAACACAATTTAATTTGTTTTAGTGGATGATATTGGTACTTGTTTACTGTATCTTTATGTATTGCTTGCGTGTCATGTTTTCTAGTTGTGTCAATCAGTTTAAGAGTTTTTGTATTGTTTGCATTGGTTGTATCTTGTTTATTGTATGAGTTTGAATATTGCTCATGAATCTAAGTTTTATAGTAATCTAAATGGTTACATGTATTTGCTGAAACCGATTTTGATAATGAATAAAAAGGTAAACAATGCTACTATTTGTAAGAGGGGATTTTTATCTTGGACGCCTAAAATGGACGATGAATTTATAAGAGTGATGTTTATAGAAAAAGAAAAAGATAATAGGACTGGTGGAACATTCATGTCTCATGCGTATGTAAATATGGTTGAGGAGTTGAATAAAACTCTCAAATTGAATTTAAGCCTAAAACATTTAAAGAATCGTCTTAGAACCATAAAAAAAAAGATTTTGCGAAACGCTATGATGTTTTTCGTGGAACTAGATTGAGTGGTTTTTCTAGGAACCCCATAAGTGAGTTAATTGAGGCCGAAGAAGAAGAAGCATGGGAAGATTTGATTGAGGTATGCTTTGCTCATCTTATTATACGTTTCTACTTAATAATATGATTATTTATCAACTGTATTTTTTATAGGCAAATTTTTTTTGGGTAAAGGGGAAAACCCCGGTAAATATATAACCAAAAAAACAGTTAAATACAAATGGAATGTGGCTGAAGTACCACATTAACCTCAAGCACATGCGCTTGATAAACAAGTGTTTATGATAGGCCATAAACACAAACCAAACCTAGCTAATTACAAAGAATCAAACTAGGTATAAAAACAAGACAAAACATGAGATGCGAACATCCCACATCCACCCAGCAGCACGAACCGTTGAAGTACATAGGATGAGGGTGATATCCCTCACCTCAATCCCAAAGGACACTTACAGTACCACGATGCAGTCGAAACCATGGTAGAAGCACCAAAGCTAAGTCATCGTAGATCTTCCAAGCACCTCCACTATGACACGATTTCCAATAAAACAGCACCCATCCATGGCATCACACAATCGGATAAGATTCATTGAATAACAAACCCTAAAACAAGGGTTGCAAGATCAAACAGCCAAAGATGTGTATCAACTTCCATCTCTCTCAAACCCATTAACCAATAACATCCAGCAAACTAAGAACTTGCGTACCAAAAAATACCAGCAAGAAATCAATACCCAATAAGGTATACTTCCAGCAAATAAAGTAGACAAAACCCTAAAAATAGGGTTCCATTGAGCATTGAAGCGCCATACACAGTCCAATCGACCAGATCAGTAACCCTAAAAAAGAGTTATAGAAGGATCGACCAAGACAAAACCAGATCGCATCATGTATATATAATCGATATAAACCGACATATAGGCTTTAGGAACATGCACCGATCACATAAAACCCAACAGATCGCCCCAAGGTAGATAAACAATTTAAAGAAACCTTAAACCGACTTAAGTATTGTTTAGGATAAAAGGCAGCGATCATCACCCAAAAGGCGGTTAGATAATATAAGTAACCATAAGAACGAACAGATTTGTGATAAAAATCACAAACCCTAATGAGCCGCCACAAAAAAAACCACCAGATCCACTAACAAAAAGAATAACGATCAACAGATCAAGATAGTATAGTCGGTTAGGGATAGGTATTAGACATAATCATGAAGAAATCAATAGATATAGATCAAATAAAAGGATGGCCACCATATCTGTTAAATAAAAATCGCAACAACAATATGTATTGCATACCCTAGAATGAAAAGAATCATTAAAGGATAGAGAGGACATATGTTATTGGATTTTATGACCGGAAATTGAGCAGAATATCGTGGCCGGATTTCTCCATGGGGAGAGAGAACTTTAGGGTTTTATTTTATTTTATTTTATTTATTTATTTATTTATTATTTTTTTTTTTTATAGGCAAATTCAGAAGCTTCAAAATGGAAAATGAAAACGATTTCAAACTATGATGAGCTTTATAAGTTATTTGCTAAAGATAGGGCAACAAGTGTAACTTCTGAAACAACCAAGGAAAGAAGAAAAAGAATTAGTAGTATTGATGAGTCTACCAATGAGACTGATTTAGAGGATTTCGAAGACATTGATGATGTTCAGATTACACCTACTCCGTCATCCTCACAAATAAAGCCTCCAAAAAGTAAGAAGAAAAATGTCGAAGAAGAAAGTGACATTGTCTTTAAAATCATGGGTTCTTTTGAATGTATAGCAGATGCAATGAAGGAGTGCACCAAGGTACTTGTTATATCTAAGTTATACATGATGTCTATATTTAAGTTTATGTCTATTAGGTAATATTTGTGTTTATATACCTATTCTTAGGCAATTGTTGGATCATGTCCCCAAGTGTATTCAAGAACTGAAGTCTATGCTGAGTTGAAACGCATGGGTTTCGAGAAAGATGTCACGGCAAGAGCGTTTGTTTTGTGTTGAAAAGTCCAGAATTTACTCAAGCACTTTTCGATTGTCCAAGTGATATGCGGGTGTCTGTTTAACAGAAATGATGGGTACGGGTGATTAAATGTCGATGACTAGTGGTATATGGTCTAATATATATGTATGTGTAGTTGGATCTGCTGTTTTTTAGGTGTAGTAACAGGGGTATAAAAGTATCTGCATAGTGGCATTTAATTGCAGTAAGTTGAAAACTCATGAGTTGATTTTGTGTAATCTCACTATCATCTTGTAAACTAAAAATACGTATGGTACCTGCTTATAGTTTGAATTGAAATGGCATATGGTGTGCCGATTTTAGACATTTGCGTCTTAATCGACTGAATTTCTGCTTTGAAATTTCATCTTTTGGTTCTTTGATAAAGTGTAATTAAGGGCATTATTTTAACTTTGCTAATTTTATTTCATTTTCCCTTCAATTTGAGAATATGAAATAGTACATGTTTCTTTCACTTTCTTTTTTATTTTAACTTGAGAACACAAATAATTTTGTATACTTTCTTTCCTCACATCTCTTTTCTCTACTTCCCTTTCCTCATGTGTTAACACGCTTCCCCTAAAACATACATATATATTTGTGTCCTAAGTTGATCAAAAGTCACTTTTCATCCGAAATTTTCAACATATTTTTAACTATCGCCTTTGTGTATGCTTGCATTTAGATTTTTTGTCTTTAAATTTTCACATATTTTTCCATATTTTTAACTATCGCCTATATATATTTGTATTTTGAAGTATCAAAATAAAAATAAATAAATAAAAAATTACAATAATCTCAAATGAGGATGACATGTTATGTTAGGCTAAAGTGAGAGAATTGACAAAAGGCTTGGTTAGCTTGATATGTTATATAGCAGAGTATTTGCGCGATGCGACGACAGACGTCATGTAATAAAATTTGTGGAATACATGTCTTTTAATTTTATATTTTTTGTTACAACAACTTTATAAATGATGAGAATTTTATATTTAGGTAACTTTAACCATGCTTGTCCTTTAAGTTATACATGTTGATCATGTAAGTTGCGTGATTTATATTCTTATGTTGGTGTTTTAAGTGTTTGGTTTATTAGATTTTAACAATAAATGGTTAGTATCTTGATTGAATTATACCATGTGGTCAAATTGTTGTACTTTTGAGTGAGAGAATGATTTAAGAATAGTATTGATGGTATGTGTTGAATAAATTAATTTGTGCTTTAAGTAGTTGTAAACATTGTTAATTTACTTGTAATGGTTAAAAAGTATTTATGAAAATCTTAAAATTAAGCGTCTTGCTAACAAGTGCCAGCTGTGCACAAGTTAGTGTGTACTTAATAAACACAAACTTTTTATTTTAACCAAAAAAACGCATTCAATACACATTAAATAAACTGATAAATTACTATATTTGAATATAATTTGCATTTAAATGAGTATAAACATTCTTCTATTAACTAGTTAATACGTGCCCATTGGGCATACGTTAACAAAAACCATAAAATTAATTATGAGGAAAGTTCTAAAATATATTATATGTACATAGATTTTCAAACTATCACTTATCGCTCTAAATATATATAATTTTAATAACACCAACATAATTAGAGATACGCTAGTTTTAATAAGTTATGTCTTGATATTAATAAAGCTTAATAATAGCCTTTAGTATTATTTTACAATTTTTATTTATTTATCTCATAACATGTTTAATATAATACAAGCATCTAAATAAAATAGTACCTAATTTTCTTAAAGGTAGGTTCATATAGACGCTTAAAATATGTTGAATTGTATGAGTTGGTTTCACAATTAGACAACTGGACAGAGTTATTTGGACCTCTATTTGTAACCTTATCTTTGACTTTTTGAACTCCCGAATAAGCTCTTACTTGGACCCCAAATAGTGGTGACCAGTCTATATAAACCCAGTCCATACCTCTATCTTCTCAATACAAAAATTATCTTGGAACTCACAATCAAAAACAGAAAGAAAAAAAACTCTTTTAAACTTTCAACAAAATGCAATCCAATATTGTTAACATCATGAAAAGATTTGATCATGATGAAAAATCAGGTGCACTATTGTTTTGGAAAAACACACGGGCTGGAAACAATTGGTCTCTTAGATTGGCTGGTCAACAAACAAATAAAGCTGAGGGAGGTCTCAAAAACTACATAAATAATTGCCTGAGTCTCCGTGAAGTTGGACCGGATACACGGGTTCAACATGAATGTTTTGCACGCGAAGCTGCTAAAAGAGGGGGTCCAATTCAACGACCAAAACACCTTGACCAGTGTATGGGTCAGTTAGTTGTCCCTTTTTTTGCTCATGGGAAACTTGTGGGAGTCATTGAGCTAGTGACATTTATCCCTAAGAAAGAATATGGTCCTGATCTTCTCCAAATCAACCGTTTATTGATGGTTAGTTTTTTTCATTTGTTAATATTTATATTTCTTTTACCTTTGGGGAAGCACGTTTAAACTTGCCATTTTTGTACCAAAGGTGATAAAAGGAAAATAATAATAATAAAAAAATCTTAAAGTGACTACAAATTCTTTAAAAGAATTAACTGAATTATAGACCAAACTTTTAAACGTGAGTTAACGGGTTTAAAGCTTTAGATTGAGGATATTCCGGGTTTTTATTTTATTTTATTTTATTTATTATTATTTTTTTAAGGAATATGATATTAATTGAAGCTTGTATAAAATGGAGGTGAAGGAAGGTAGATAGTTGGGAAAGAGGGGTGGGTATTGACTATTGAGTGATGGGTAGGTAGTTTAGAAGAGAGAAAAAAGTGTCAAGGGTCCAAAAGAAGAGTCAGAATCATGTTTCTAGTTCAAAAAGGTTCAAGAAATAGGTTCAAAATGGGAGATAGTGGGTTCGAAAAATTGGAAAATAGGAGGTTTTCAAAACTTGTAGGGACAGTATTGTTATTGTTGATACTTGGAATTTTTTTTGGTTTTTTTCCATCGTGTCAAAGTTAAAAATGGCTATTAAATTATGGGATCTGTAGTCCTAAAGGCTGGGGTAATTATTTGTAGGAGATAAGCAGCTATTTCTTATGACACAATAAACTTGTGCATGTCCCAACAACATAAATATATAATTTAAAGTTATATTTAACATTTTCCTTAAATTATCAACGCTTACTTTATTTATAATAGAAGACTACGAGTAGCATGCAACTCAAAAAAACTAGTATAATAATTTCATTTTATTTTATTTTGTTACAAAAACTTTTTTGTTGTAATCTTTTGTAGGGTGAAAACTTCGAACCAAGTTTGATGGAGATGGAAACAGAGTGACCGCTCACCAAAACAACAAAATGATTTATGTGTCATTATCTCTTTTACTAATTCCATTTATGATCGATGTTTATGTATTATATTTCGTTATTTTGTATTTACTTTGTTTGTTGTATTTTACTATTTTGTATTTTGTGTGTAATGCTGAAACTGTATTTGGAATTTGTAATAAGATTTATCTATGTATTTTGTATTTAGTTTACCTAGTAACGGCTTCAAACAAATTTATAAACAAAAACTCGAAAGTCATGATTAAAGCTACGAGAGTGTGTGATAAGCTATCAAGTCTTGAGTATGTATGAACCAATAGAACTTTACTAGTTATAATACATGTGCACGCACAGGGTTTTTAAAATTTCGTTTTAATTATCTATTATTATCGATTAAGAAATGAACAACTTAATATGTTTCAAATTGTTTTAGTTGGTGGACTAAAAATAAAAAATCATATGTATATGTTATAACCTACCTATTGTTTTAGGAAAATGCTTTTGGATTAAAAATTATATTTTATTATTCAAGAAAAATCACATGATAGTACTTGACTTGCATGAGATATTAGTGATATATACTTTTACTTTTGCAAACCCGTGCTATCAATTTACGATGTGTTTTGTAATTGTGGTATTTCTTTTACTTATATTTTCGTTAAAATATGTAGCATGTTTAGATGCTTTGAAGATTGATTCATTTCCTTAATTATTAATAACCATCATATCATTTTTACTAATGTACCTTTTTGTTTGAAAAGTTGTATTTTTATAAGTTTGTGTTATTTACTTCTCATGTTTGATCATAAAATTACCAAATTAATATAGATGCTTACACTATAGCTTCTTTATTTCATAAAGAGAAACAAAAAAAGATGTAATTGGTAAAACTCAAATTTAACCTTACGTTTATGTATAATGTATAAGAGTAATTTTGCTCTAAGCCCGAACTATATAAGGAAATTATTATTAGTTGTATAAGTAAATTATAAATGCATGAAAAAATAACAAAGAGTACATTCGCAAGTCTTTTAGGATTGTTTGAATCCTTACTGACCTTTCACTTTAATGCAACTTTCTTCGCAATTGGCCTAAATCATCAAGGTAAAAGACACCCATATTTTAGATCGTTGGTTGACACCCATAGTGTTATCAATGACAGCAAACACCTGTTAAGTTTCATTAACTCATTCAAAGACAAATTACACTTCGAAAAAAATTACTACTATAAAATTCCTCATATAGGTACTAAAACACATATTTGGTATATTAAAATACATTCATATATTATCTAAATCAGCAACTCAACTAAATTATACATTCATATCTTGAGCAGGCGTAGAAAATCCTTCCACAAAAATCATGTGATGATATTTAATCCTCCTCTAAAAAACGCACAAAACAAATTGCATTACACTTTAGTGTGTGCGATAAGATGATAAAACTGCAAAAACCACTAACATGTTGCATTATAGTGAGGATAACAACAAAGTTAGTCATAACATCAAATAAGAAAACTTCAGATTAGAACTAAAGGGGTGTTTGGTTATGCTTATTAAAGGTGCTTATTGGTTTATTCAATTACCATAACACATTAAGTGTATGATAAAGTTATAAGCTTTTTTAAGAAGCTTAGTGAAAAACCCCTGAACTCACAATTAATTTTATTATAGTTTAGTGTGTTTATAGTAAAAACACAAATATTAAGTGTAGAAGTTTTCAATAATACATAAAAAAGAGTTACTAAAAGTTGGTGTGTGTAACAAAAAAGTTAAACCATAAAAAATGTTACTAAATACTATCAGCTAGATAAGGCATAAGCCAAAGTTCTATTGAGGTCTTTTTCGGATTCTATTCAGAAGCAAAAAGTGGTTTACACATAAATCATAAGTATAGAATAATGGTTGTATCTCACATCCGTGATTACCAACTCAATAACATTATCGCAGTATAGTAACGTAATAACCTAATTAAAACTATATATTCTTGCTGAATAATTCTCATGTACATTCTTTTAATTCATTTACAACGGCCAACTATTACGGCTTTTTTTTTTTTTTTTAATTTTTTTTTTTGATAAAACATCACGTCAGTGAATAAAGTTAGGTTATCACCTACGTAGTTTTTTCTTTTTTTTTTTTTTTTTTTTTTTTAATTTAGGAGGTGATTGTTATCAAATAAAGATTGTGATGCGTGCATTTTTTTAATATATAATTTAAGGAAAACACCTTCTATATTAAACAATGACTATCTAACCCATGTGTTTTTTTTTTTTTTTTTTTTTTTTTTTTTTTTTTTTTTTAATAATTAGCTTTGTATAACGTTTCTAACTGACAGACATGTTGAGGTTGAGGTTGAGGTTTATTTTGTTGTTTAACTTTAACTATTGATATCATGTTGAACAAAATGTGTGAATTTAGTAGCACATAATGAGCGTTGATGAAGTTAAAATATGATCCGTAAAGTTTTTAAAATGTTTTTATGGATATCCATATACAAATTTTAAATAACAATTTCATGAGTCGTTGTTATAAATAGAATCGCATATATTTATTTTCATATCACAGTATCGTGCTTACCATTTGATATTTATATTCCCGTTACTAATAATTTAGCCGTATTTCAAACCCGTGTACGCATAAATTAAACTTTTAAATAGTAACATGAGTCCTTATTTAAAAAAAATATTCTAATGAATAAAAGTTTAAAAAACATTAGTTTATAAAAAAATATTTAACGTATATTAAAACTAATTCGCATATTTACCAAATTTTGTAATTTTAATGGATGAAAGTTTAAAAACTAATACTAATACTCATGTAATTTTAAACGAAGTTAATATTATAAAGTATAGGGGATATAAAGTGTAAGGGGTTATTTGTGTTTTTTATAAAGTTATTAAAAAATATGGAAACTTGTAATTTTACACTTTACTCTATATAAATTATTTAAAATTCAATCACTAAAGTTTTATTAATTACTTCCTCTTTTTTAAAGTTTTTGTTTTCATAAATTTGACACTTATATTTTTATGTATTTTTTTTCTTAACCAAATTTCTCCACCAAATTTATTAAGTTTGACCAAAATCAATTTAATTTTGACTTTTTATTGACCAATCACGTTGCTCGATTTCGCCTACGTGGCAAAATCGAGCTCTGCTATTGGTCCAATTTTTTTTTCAATGAGAAGGGATTTGCAAAAACACTCCGAAATGATGTAATTCTTTTATTATATAAAAGATATAAAATAATCAAACAATCTGATTTTTCATTTATCTAACAGAATCATATATATGGCGACCGAATTAGCTACTCATTCCATCTTAAAAAACATTTAATATATCAATGAGATGTAAAGTAGATATCTAAAGACATGTCGAAATATAAATGTGCACATTTATTTTGAAACGGGAGAAATATTAAAACTTTTAATATAAAAATAATACACTACCAAGTTGAAATTGTTAAGGGGTGTTTGTTTCAGCTTATAGAGTCGGCTTCTGACTTATTTAGTTTTGAGGCTTATGTTTCATAAGCTCGCTTTTAGTGGCTTATTTTAAAACTTTTTGGTTTTTATAAGCTTTATATGACATGATAAACTAATATAAGCCAAAAAGTTTCAAAGTAAGTCACAAAAAGTGAGCTAATGAAAACATAAGCCCAAAACCAAATAAGACATAAGACCTGGCTATAAAAGCTGAAACAAACACCCCTAAAGGGCCACGTCACAACACAGCATTGACAATTGGTCCTACAACAGATCCAACAAACACACACGTCAACAGCACAAATCCATCTTGGCTCACACATCATCAATTCAATTCACACCTCACTCACTTCGCCGAAAAAAAAAGACGTCGCCGGAGACTCAATTTCCCCAAATTATTTGTTCACTGTAAGTTATTTTAATCAAACCTCATGATACTACTGAACTGTTGTTTATGATTTTTTTCCCGACTGTGATGGGCTGTCAAATAGTGTTTGTTGCATGGTTAAGGGATTAACTTTTAAACTAGATGTTGTTTGGTGGTGTGATTGTGTGACACGTACGCGCCACATCAGCATTCACTCCGTAGTAGTTAACATTAACCAATCACCTAGGGCTGAGCAACAGGTCGAGCCCGACTCGAACCAAAAACCGATTTTGAGGAAAACTTGAACCTAGAACCGAACCGAAGTTAACCTAGCGAAACCAAAACCGAACTAAAGTTAGCCTAGCGAAATCAAACTGTTAGTTTAGGTGCATTTTTCTTGGTTGTGACCCGAACCGAGAAAACCGAAACCGAAAACAGAAAACCGAATAAGGTCGGTTTGGTTCGGTTTGGCCTGGTTCGTTGGTTCGGTTCGGTTCGGTTTTCGGTTAATTTTGCTCAGCCCTACACCAAAATTTCGTTGGGTTCATTTTATGTTGTGACCACCCGCTAAGTAAGGGTGGCGTAATAAGGGTTGACGTGTAGTCATGTTGCTTATTACGCCAGGTGTGTGATACGAACCTATGTAGCGGTTCATAAATCCGAGTGTAGAACTCACTCAAAAAGCTAGCTTGTAAGAGGAGGGGATACCTAGACTGATAAACCAATTACCAATCTCATACTTGGCTGATGTAGGATCATAACAGAGTGTTTGGGAATAAATGTACTTTTGAAACCCCAAGTTATAAGACCAGATGTTATAAGGCGTGGTGGTCGTCGTGTGGTTGTGTACCACGTCAGCATCCAATCCTACCATGCGCAGACAATGCTCTTATTTCGAGCAATCTAAGGTTACAAATACTAGCTCATTTGAGTGGCAAGCTTGTCATGTGTATTTGTTTGTGACATTTGAATTTTATTCGAGTATAATGCATGAGTTGAAATATAGTGATAGGATGGTTGTAGGTTAACTTGAAGCGGTGCTTGTTTGAGTATGGGAAGTAAAGAAACGGATAAACCCCCGAAGGAGTCGAAAGACGACTCCACAAAGGAGAAAACTCCAACTTCCCAGGTCAATTAATTTGTCGTTTCCCATATTTAGGGTAATACATATTATTGATGTTGGCGACTTATATGTGTTGGTTATCTTTTTCTTTTTGTTCAGGAGCAGTCCTCAGGTAATGTAGTGGGGGCAGTGACACTTTTATGGTTCGGTGATTGGAGCATATATGGTGCAAGTTGTTTGTCTAAATCTAAGTGGTATATACGTTTTGATCAGTCTTATTCTCCTATGCCTCCACATGGGTACTTAGCATCAAGCCCTGAGCCTCACCCTATATGTGGGGGGTTCAGGTACTATGATTCTTGAATCATTGATTTTTCGGTTAACCTATATTACGGAATTTTTTTTCTCTTATTTATCACATCTATCCGACTATCCCTATCACACATAGTCATCACAACAATACACACCAACCTTCACAAATAATTCGACCGATCAACAACAAACCCAACATATGAGATAATCTTCTTCACAGGTTTGTAACAATCAACTACATTATAGACCTGCATTTTTTGTGTTCAATTTAGTGTTAATTTTTTTATTTATTTTTTATGAACAATCACAATTTGGGGGGGGGGGGGGGGGGGGTTAATTAGACCCATGTGAGGTTTGAAGATTTTGATATTTTGCTAAATAAGATTTGAACCTTAATAATCTTTTTTTAACTTTATCTATCTTTTGTTGTTTTTTCATCTATAGTGAACAAGTATCAAAGTTTCAATTTGCTTTTTTTAGGTGTTTGCTACTTGTATTTCAACACCACATGTAATTAGAAGTTAGGACTTCATGAATGTGTTGTAGATGTTCGCTTGAATCAATATCTCTATGTCTTGTTGCTTCTGGTGCTACATATACAGTTTAAGTTGTTATGGTTACTATATGCTCATATGTGTTACGAAATTCAACTTTTTGTTTCGATAGTTTAATTCATATTTATATGATGTTTGTTTTGTGTAATCTCAAATCACAATTTTGACCATCTATGCATGCGTGTTATTAATTTGCTATTCTTGTGTTCTATAGATAGTTTTTTTTGTGTTGTAGAAGATATCTTTGTTTTCTAGTAATTACATGATTGAATTGCATAATGTTAGAATAATTTGCAGTTTGTTGTTGATCCTGCTAAAATATGAGTAGCAAACACACAAGAAGATGGTTAACATACCCCTAAACAGCAACACACCAGCACCCGGTACCGGATCAAACTTACAACATGATAATTGGGCATGCTATTCTAGTTTTAATTATCTGTGGCGCGAGCTCAGTTTTTGCGTCTAGTTGGGCTTGATTTGCCGATTTGTTTTTTGGGTGTTTGCTACGTATATTTCAATACATCTGTATTTTGTATTTCATGAATATGTTATTCACTACTTTGTTGCTTCTTATGATACAAACATAGTTTAATTTGTTTCAATGGCTGATATTGGTACTTGTTTACTCTATCAGTTTGTGTATTGTTTGAGCGTCATGTTTTCTAGTTGTGTCAATCAATTTAAGAGTATTTGTATTGTTTGCATTGGTTGTATCATGTTTATTGTGTCAGTTTGTATATTGCTCATGAATCTATGAGTTTTATAGTGTTTATAGTAACCTAAATGGTTACATGTATTTGCTTAAACCGATTTTGATAATGAATAAGAAGGTAAACAATGCTACTACTTGTAATAGGGGATTTTTATCTTGGATGCCTGAAATGGATGATGAATTTATAAGAGTGATGTTTATAGAAAAAGAAAAAGATAATAGGATTGGTGGAACACTCATGTCTCATGCGTATGCAAATATGGTTGAGGAGTTGAATAAAACTCTCAAATTGAATTTAAGCCGAAAACATTAAAAAGAATCGTCTTAGAACCATAAAAAAAAGATTTTGCGGAATGCTGTGATGTTTTCCGTGGAACTAGTTTGAGTGGTTTTTCTTGGAACCCCATAAGTGAGTTAATTGAGGCCGAAGAAGAAGTGTGGGAAGATTTGATCGAGGTATGCTTTGCTCATCTTATTTAATATTTCTACTTTATAGTATGATTATTTATCTACTGTATTTTTTATAGGCAAATCCAGAAGCTTCAAAATGGAAAATGAAAACGATTTCAAACTATGATGAGCTTTATGAGTTATTTGCTAAAGATAGGGCAACAGGTGCAACTTCTGAAACAACCAAGGAAAGAAGAAAAAGAATTAGTAGTATTGATGAGTCTACCAATGAGACTGATTTAGAGGATTTCGAAGACATTTATGATGTTCATATTACACCTACTCCGAACAAATAAAGCCTACAGAAAGCAAGAAGAAAAATGTCGAAGAAGAAATTGACTTTGTTTCTAAAATCATGGGTTCTTTTGAATGTGTGGCAGATTCAATGAAGGAGTGCACCAAGGTACTTGTTGTATCTAAGTTATACATGATGTGTATATTCAAGTTTATGTCTATTAGGTAATATTTGTGTTTATATACCTATTCTTAGGTAATTGTTGGATCATGTCCCCAAGTGTATTCAAGAACTGAAGTTTATGCTGAGTTGAAACGCATGGGTTTCGAGAAAGATGTCATGACAAGAGCATTTGATTTTCTGTTGAAAAGTCCAAAATTTACTCAAGCACTTTTTGATTGTCCAAGTGATACGTGGGTGTCTGTCTTAACAGAAATGATGGGTACGGGTAATTAAATGTCGATGACTAGTGGTATATGGTCTAATATATATGTATTTGTAGTTGGATCTCCTGTTTTTTGGGTGTAGTAACAGGTGTATAAAGGTATCTGCATAGTGGCATTTAATTGCAGTAATTTGAAAACTCATGAGTTGTTTTTGTGTAATCTATATCTATACTACATATAATGTATGAAGCACTCTCTCTCCAAAATTTTCAGATTTACAAGAAATAATGCATTGTTTACAACACTTTAATGCACACAATTTTCAGAATTACAACAAAGTAAGCATATTGTACAACAAAAAATAGCGTGGTGTTATTTTAAGACCAAAATTATACCAAACAACATTAATGCTATTAAAAACACCCCTTCACCAAAAATTACAAGCATTTAAGCACAATGTATAATAGCTTTTAAGTAATACATGTCATAAAACACAAAGCACAAGTATGTAAAGCACAATAATTTTAATGTCAACAATATATTCAACACATATAATTAATACACTAATTAATTCATCTTTTCACCAAAATATACAATCATTTAACCATAATGTACAAGCTAATCAAGCTACTAAGTCAAGTACTTAAAAATAAAGCCATTAGGCTGGGCACAGTGGTTAGTCGATCGGACCGGTCGCCCCTGCGCTGACCGAGTCGCCGTCACTGCAACCACAAAATCGATGAAGGTCGGACGGCTCCAAAGTTCACAAACCAGTCACCCCGACCAATTAATGCATTCCACAAGAGAAGAAAAAAAATGTACTGTTACATATCAAAACAAAAACAAAGATGAAACAAAAGAAGAAAATAATAATCATCAATCAAGCCAAAACAAACATCAAACTTATTCCATCTATGGTCCACGAACAAAAAGTATACAACAACAATAAAACCCAACATCTACCTCAGTACTAACCCGATCTCAAAGCCACTATCACGGTCAACACAACATAAAACCTTAGAGAGAGTTTTCGTTCGATATTCAAGAAAAGGGTCTAATTTTCTTGCAAGCATATATTGTTGGTTATGTTCGGTTATCAAGATAAGAAAGAAAGAAATAGTACGTGATGTTTGTGTGGCTGCAAATCATGGCTGCGTATTTTTGTGAGGGAAATTAGGGTAGGAATGAGGTAATTTAGGTTTTGTGAACTTATTTAGAAGTCCTAACATTTGGGTTATATAACGGCTTGGTTGCTAATTGGGCTGGCCAAATAATATCACAAATTGTTTGGTAGTTTTATCATGGGCCTTAATAGATATTGATAATTAAAATTTGTTTAGGCTGAAAATGGTTTTAGACTAATTACTAATTGAGTCGTATATTATTTGTATGGTATAGTTGATTTTGGGCTAATTTTGATATTTGGTTCTTGTGAATAGTGTATATTAAAAATGAAAATGTATGGGATATATATTGTGTAAAAAAGATAGATTTTTTTTAAATAAAAATAAAAATAAAAATGTCGGTTGCCTTACTATGCCTACCCCTACCTAAGGTAGAGATGTTGCTTCCAGTTCTATCTAAGATAGGAAAGGACCTCCGGCCTTTTGTAGGGAGTGAGGATCGAACCATTGACCTCTAGGTTAAGATGCAAGGGTTTTCCAACTGATCCAATCCTAAAATTATCGTTATTTGTAAATTAATCGTTAAAAAAAATATGACCGCATAACATCACATTACCAGAAAATATAGTCACAGGGTACCCGTCGCCGCATCGCGCGGGTACCCGGCTAGTCTCATTGATGTAGTATCATCTTGGCAATTAAAAATATGCATGGTACCTTACTATAGTTTGAATTGAAATGGCATATAGTATGCCGATTTTGGACATTTGCGGTATGATCGACTGAATTTCTGCTTTGAAATTTCATGATTCGGTTCTTTGATAAAGTGTAATGAATGGCATTATTGTAACTTTGCTAATTTTCTTTCATTTTCCCTTAAAATTTGAGAACATGAAAGAATTTCTGCTTTGAAATTTCATGATTTGGTTCTTTGATAAAGTGTAATGAATGGCATTATTGTAACTTGCTAATTTTCTTTCATTTTCCCTTAAAATTTGAGAACATGGAATAGTGCATGTTTCTTTCACTTTCTTTTTCATTTTAACTTGAGAACACTATACTTTCTTTCCTCACCTCTCTTTTCTCTACTTCCCTTTCCTCATGTGTTAACACGCTTCCCTTAAAACATACATATATATTTGTGTCATAAGTTGATCAAAAGTCACTTTATCAACCGAAATTTTCAACATAATTTTTAACTATTGCCTATGTGTATGCATGCATTTAGATTTTTTGTGTCTTTAAAACTTGCGACATCAAATTTATAAATTTGTATTTATCACAAAAAAAAATAAGAAAGTACTATAATATTAAATGAGGATGACAAGTAATGTTAGGCTAAAGTGAGAATTGACAAAAGGCTTGGTCCCTGTTTTTCACTAAAAGCTGTACCCATCTTTACTATTTGTCTTAGAAAAGAGAACTTGTCTTTTTCTTAGCCTTCATGGTTAAGCTTGCTATGCTATATAGCAGGATATTCTTGTGATGCGACGGTTTCATATAATAAAATTTGTGGCAACAATTTTTTTATTTTTATTTTTTTAATTTTTTTTACAACAACCTTATAAATGACGAGAATTTTATATTTGAGTAACTTTAACCATATTGGTCATTTAAGTTATACATGTTGATCATGTAAGTTGCGTAAGTTATGTTTTTATGCTGGTGTTTTAAGCGTTTGGTTTATTAGTAGCTTGATTTGATTGTACCATGTGATAAAATGATTGTACTTTTGAGTGAAAGAATGATCTAAGAAAAATATTAATTGTATGTGCTGAATAAATTAATTTGTGCTTTAAGTAGTTGTAAACATTGTTAATTTACTTGTATCGGTTAAAAAGTATTTATGAAAATCTTAAAATTAATTAAGAGGAAAGTACTAAAATATATATAATTTTAATAGAGATACGCTAGTTTTTATAAGTTATGTCTTGATATTAATAAGCTTAATAATAGCCTTTAGTATTAGTTTACAATTTTTATTTATTTATCTCACAACATGATTAATATATAATACGAGCATCTAGATAAAATAGGACCTAATTTTCTTAAAGGTAGGTTCAAATAGACGCTTAAAATATGTTGAATTGTATGAGTTAGTTTCACAATTAGACAACTGGACACAGCTATTTGGACCTCTCTAATTGTAACCTTTATCTTTGACTTTTTGAACTCCCGAATAAGCTCTTCCTTGGACCCCAAGTAGTGGTGACCTGTCTATATAAACCCAGTCCATACCTCTATCTTCTCAATACAAAAATTCTCTTGAACTCACAATCAAAAAAAGAAAAAAACTCTTTTAAACTTTCAACAAAATGCAGTCCAGTATTGTTAACATCATGAGAAGATTTGATTTTGATGAAAAATCAGGTTCACTTTTGTTTTGGAAAAACACATGGGTTGGAAACAGTTGGTCTCTTAGATTGGCTGGTCAACAAACAAATCAAGATAAAAGAGGTCTCAAAAACTACAGGAAGAATTGCCTCCGTCACAGTGAAGTTGGACCAGGCACATGGGTCCAACATGAATGTTTTGCAGGCCAAGCTGCTCAAACAGGGGGTTCACATCAACGGACAAACCAAGACCCTACCCACTTTTTGGGTCAGTTAGTTGTCCCGGTGTTTGCTGAAGGAATGTTTGTAGGAGTCATTGAGCTAGTGACATTTATCCCTAAGGAAGATTATGGTCCCGATCTTATCCAAATCAACCGTTTGTTGATGGTTAGTTATTTCATTTGTCAATGTTGTTTATATCTTTTGCTTATAGGAAAATAAAGTTAAACAAGCCATTTTTATATCAAAATAATAAAAGGGCCAAACAAATGGCTACAAATTCTGCCAAAGAGTTAACAAAATTTTAGACTAGATTTTTATATATCAGTTAGAGGATTTAAAGTTTTAGATTGAGGCTATTCGAATTTGATCTTTTGTTTTTTACCAAATTTGATTTTAGTTGAAGGTTTGAATAAATGGAGGTTAATTTGTAGGATGGTAGGTAGTTACTGGCTTACTGCTATTAAAAAAAAAAAAAAAAAAAAAAAAAAAAAAAAAAAAAAAAAAAAGGTTGGTTGTTGAGAAGATGGGGTAGGTATTGAGATGAGGGGGTAGGTAATTGAGAAGAGAGAGTGTCAAGGGTCAAAAGAAGATTCATTATTAGGGTTTTTAATCTAAGAGGTTTAGAAACGGGTTCAAAAGGTTAGATAGTGGGTCCGAAAATTTATTTTATTTGAACCGAGGGTCCAATAAATTGAATATATGGTCCTCAAAAGTTTTGTAGACATTATTTGTTATTTTGAATTTCTTGGTTAGTTTTTTTCTATGTCAAAGTTAAAAGGCTATTGGATTATTAACCCTTACTTTATTTATACTACCGTACAAAACTACAAATAGTAATAGTATGCAACTAAAAAGAAAAAAAGAACTGGTATTACAATTTTTTCTTTCTGTTGCTAAAAACTCTTTTGTTGCAATCTTTTGTAGGATGAAAACTTGCATGGTTCATCCAGTTTGATGGGATGATAACAGAGAGTGTTCATCGAAACATCAACATGATTGATGTGTCATTATTTCTTTTACTGTTTCACATTTATGATTGAGTGTTTATGTATTGTACTTTGTTATTTTGTATTTAGTTTATTTGTTGTATTTTACTATTTTGTATTTTGAGTGTAATGCTGAAACTGTTTGGAATTTGTAATAAGATTATCTATATATATTGTCTGGGCTTTGGATCAGTTTACCTAGTAACAGCTTCAAACATGTTTATAAACAAAAACTCGTAAGTCATGATTAAAGCTACGAGAGTGTGTGATAAGCTATCAAGTTTTGAGGATGTATGGACCAATAGAACTTTATATAAAATGATCAAACAATCCGATTTTCCATTTATCTAACAAAATCATCAATTGTATATAGGGTAACCGAATTAGCTACATTCCGTCTTAAAATCCTGAAATAGTAACCAAAGTTTGAGAATTGTTTCAATTTAGTTACTCTAACTTTATTTTGATTTTAAAAACCACTCAAAATGTAAATGTTAAGTAGATATCTATTTTTAGTTGGTTCCGATGTGAAGTAGATATCTATTTTTAGGACATCTCGTGTTACGCGTTAGTAGCAATACTTAGGAGGGTTAAATGTGACTTAGAAAATAATAAGGGGAATAATTGTATTTAGTTTAAATAAAGTTTAGGATTGTACTTAGATTAGGAAACTAGTTACTTGGCTTGCAAGCTAAGGTTTCTACCCCCTCATCTCTATAAATAGAGATGAGGGGGGATGCTAGTTATTCATTCTTCTTCCTCAAATTGTAAGCTTTATTAGGTTTTTAATAAAGGGGTGTTTGAGGGTATATAGTGTGCATATTCTTGTCGGTTCTTTGTAGTCTCTCGTGTTTCGCGATCTAGCGTTCCGCGATAGAACTTCGGGTTTGTTGTTGAGGTTATATCCAACAAGTGGTATCAAGAGCCGCGGTTATTGTGGTCTTTGAAGTTCAAGTGCTAGTTCGTGGGTTCGAGGTTAAGAGCAAAGAAAAGGTTTTCGGGACTTTCGAATCGTTTTCTTGGAGGTAGCAGGTTGATAGATATTTGCTACAAAGACATTGTAGTGACGTGAGTTGTCTTCTGTTATAAAATAATATTTAACAATATTATTATTTTACTATTGAATCTCACGTGGAACCTAATTAATAGAAGAAATGACATCGAAAAACGGTATCGACGTTTTTTTATGAAGTTGTATTCAGGGTATCGTTTTTGGGTTTGAAAAAGAAAACAATTATAAGGTTCGACGTTGTTGCGGGTTTCTTGTGGTTCAAGTTTCGATCGTAGTTCGCTTGGTGTTCAAGTTTAAGGTCGGGTTGGCTTGTTCGAAATCGAGGGTTTAGGGTTATTCTAATTAATTCGATTTGCAAGAAGGGTTTTTAGCAACAAGGAGGAATATTGCACACGGCTTGTGAGACTTGTCGGTAAAGTTGGTTAATAAACAACTTGACAAGGTTTTTAGCAAGGTATAAGAAGAATGGCTAGTTATATAACTAGGTTTGACATCGAAAAATTCGATGGGAAGAATGACTTCTGGTTATGGCAAATAAAGCTACGTGCTTTAATGGTACAGCTAGGATGTGATGCTGCATTAGAGACATTACCCGCGGACATGGAAGCAGGAGAAAAAGCTGCTTTGATGAAGAAGGCATACAGTACCTTGATTCTATGCTTGGGAGACCGGGTTTTACGGGAAGTTACCAAGGAAACATCTGCTGCAGGAATTTGGACAAAACTGACTATTCTTTATATGACTAAGTCATTAGCAAATAGACTGTATCTGAAGAAGAAGCTGTACACGTACTATATGAGTCCAGGTACGAAACTGGGTGATCATATAGATGAGTTTAATAAGTTGATACTTGATTTAGCGAATATTGATATCGAGATTGAGGATGAGGATCAGGCACTTATGTTACTTACATCGTTGCCATCGTCTTACGAAAATTTTGTGGAGACATTGTTTTATGGGAGGGAATCCTTGACAATGGAGGATGTTCTTGCGACTCTGAATTCAAGGGAGTGGAAGTTCGCGGTTCAAGTCAAGGGGTGAAACTTTTAAACTCAAGTGCTTCATATGTCATTCAGAGGGTCATCTGAAAAGAGACTGTCCAAAGAAGAAGTCAAGTGGATTCGTCAGGAAGGATAAGCATGATCAGGATTCTGATTCTTCGGATGACGACGGTAACGCCTACTTTGGAGAAGCCTTGGCGGTGTTCGGGAATGATGAGATGACTGAATTGGTAATGGATTCAGGTGTGTCTTATCATATGACACCTAGGAGGGATTTCTTGTATGACTTCAAGGATATTGATGGTGGTTCGGTTCAGTTAGGTGATAACAAGACATGCACTATCAGAGGGACAGGAAAAGTGAAGATACAGTTGCATGATGGTTCAAGCTTTATACTGGAAGATGTCAGGTATGTTCCAGGGTTAAGTAAAAACTTGATTTCATTGGGTACTCTTAAAAAAGAGGGTGATGCGTGGGAATCGCAACAGGCTTTACCTCTCGAGGGATCTCGAGAAGCTTACAACCCCCACCAGGCAGTGTACCTGATCGTTGTAGTATAGTATAGTGACAAGTACCGGGGGATTGATCGTTCAGCTTAGGAATAGTGTCGCTAGGATTAGAAAGCCTAAATACTAGTTCTAAAGGTGAGGGATGATTATTTTTGTGTTTTTATATTTTATGGAAAGCAAGTAAAAATCTCGGGTTTTGGAAGAGTGGGCGGAATTAGTTGCTATTCAACTAACCCAATACTAAGATGCAATCAAAATAAAATACTAAAAATGAAAATAAACTAATTATACTAAGGTTGTGAGCAGTAATTGGAGAAAATGTGTTTACTTAGATTTCACTACTCCCTAGATATCTTTTACACGTTAATTACTTGTTATAATTGCATGAATGACGGATCGTATTCCTTAATACCATTCATGGGGTGGCATACATAACTCCCCAATTCTATGAGCTCTTATCTCCTCCTACACCATGCCCAGCACAACTATAGGGATTGTAAACAGTGGCTCATGCATTAAATACAACCAATAAAGACCTAGTACGCCTCGGTTCATGTTTCTTAAGACGTTCAAGCATGTTACCATTTGGAGATCTGCCAGTTTTCTTAAGCCTAACATATAAATCATTCATCCAAGACAAGAATAAACAAGTAATCAACACATAATCAATATCTAGGTTTCATTAGATCTAAGCAAACACAAAAGAGATCTAGCCTAGCATAATGGAATTGAGACAAGAACAAGATATAGACAACCAACACATAGACATATTGATTGAATTAGAAGAACACTTATCTCAATTACAATGCAAGGTATCAAGGGTTTGAAACCCTTGAAAAACCTGTAAAAGTTGCACCAAAATCGTACTTAGGGTTTCTCCAAAACTTCTCTCCCTTAAATGTGAAAAATTAGAAAACTATATATAGAAAAATGGGTTTGACGGCGTCAAGACAAACAATGTGACACCGTCACCTCGCCGCCAAAACTCTTCTCGGACTGCCTAGATCTACTTCTGACGCCGTCAAGACTTATATGTTTCCAGGCCGTCATGACTCTTTTACTCTTGACGCCCTTCCTACGTGACGCCGTCAAATCTTCTCTGGATCGTCATGGATTTTCATGAAATTTGCTCTTGACGCCGTCACCTACTGTTCCCAGCATGGAAAATTAAGACTTTGGCGTTTTCTTCACTTTTATGCTCCAAAAACGTCCGAATTGCTTCCTTTTCCAGATTTCTCTCCCAAAGTACCTAAAATCACAAAAGGAACGATTTAGGGCAATATTTGATCAAATAAAGTCGGATTCGGGCTTAAATGACCCCCTAAAAACGGATCATTTTTCGCCTCATCAGAGGGTTATACTGTGAAGATGCAGATGGGCAGAGTCAAGGTGATCAAAGGTTGTCGGGTTATGATGACTGGGATCAGGAAAGAGAACTATGTGTATACTCTTGAAGCAAAAGTAACGACTTTTGGTGTACAAAAGCATGGAGGTTCAAAACAAGTTGGATTCAAGCAACTTGGTCATAAGCAAGTTAGGTTCAAACAACTTGGTCATAAACAAGTTGGGTTCAAACAACTTGGTCCTAGTATTAAAACAGGATTCCATGGAGTACAGGTTGATGAACGTGTTTGGTTTGAGGTGGAACTGCAGGGAGCTCAGGGAAATCGTGAAGATGAGGTTATTCAGGTTAGTAACGATGATGCTGCAGTGGCTCAAAGAAAGTTGAAGGTTAAACAACTTGAAGAAAAGACAAACACGATCTGCTTGGTAAATGAGCAGAAAAAGGTACACCTTGGTATAAAGGTGGGGGCAGACATTATGGTAACCGGAGTACCTGGTCAAGAGGGTGCAGAGAGTAATGCTGCTGAAAAGAAGAAAGTGAAGGAGTCTAAGAAAGCTAAACTTGGGAATTTACTAAAGTACAGGGCCTGGTTCTCAAGGCGGTCCCCGGTTCGAGGTTCCAGCATTAGATGAAGATGCTGAGTATCGTTAATGCCTAAGTATTACTCCTAAGGTGAAAATTATTATGCGTTAGTAGCAATACTTAGGAGGGTTAAATGTGACTTAGAAAATAATAAGGGGATTAATTGTATTTAGTTTAAATAAAGTTTAGGATTGTACTTAGATTAGGAAGCTAGTTACTTGGCTTGCAAGCTAAGGTTTCTACCCCCTCATCTCTATAAATAGAGATGAGGGGGGATGCTAGTTATTCATTCTTCTTCCTCAAATTGTAAGCTTTATTAGGTTTTTAATAAAGGGGTGTTTGAGGGTATATCGTGTGCATATTCTTGTCGGTTCTTTGTAGTCTCTCGTGTTTGCTACGGGTGCTCAATATAACTCGTGATCTAGCGTTCCGCGATCGAACTTCGGGTTTGTTGTCGAGGTTATATCTAACATCTCGAAATGTAAATATAAACATTTATTTTGAAACGAAAAAATAATATGTTTTAATAAAAAATAGTAAACTACCGGGTTGCCCAAAGAGTTGAAAGTGTACTAGGGCCACGTCACAGCCAGAACATTGGCAATTGGTCCTACAACAGATCCTTCTAACACACACGTCAGCAGCACAAATCCATCTTGGCTCACACTGTCACACATCATCAATTCAATTCACACCTCACTCACTTCGCCGGAAAAAAAAAGACGTCGCCGGAGAGACTCAATTTCCCCCAATTATTTGTTCACTGTAAGTTATTTTAATCGAAGCTCATGATACTGCTCAACTGTTGTTTATAGTAAAATTTTTTATTATTTTTTATTTTTTTTCTAACTGTGATGAGCTGTCAAATTGCATGGTTGATTGCTCAATTATAGTATATATATAAGTATCCATGAAATCCGCGTGAAATACGGATTTACCGACTCGTTCTTCCAACGAAAGTTGAATGGAATCTCAAATAATCGATTGGTGAACCGTGTAGTGAAAAGTGAATAGTGAAAAGTGATGGTGAAATTCAAATTTATGAAAAGAAATAGTGAATTATGCAGTAAGTACAAGCAAAGTATGCACAAGTATCCAAAATTAGGAAACGGAAATGCAAACGCGATTATTAAACGTAGCGTACGAAATAAAACGTAACTTTTATACTAAAAATGATCCTACAAATGTGAAATAATTTTCTAAAAATCTTAAACTATTAAAAAGAATTTTGAGAGAAAGAAAAATATTTTTTTGACTTTTTATTTATTTTATATGAATTATTTTCTATTTATTGAATTAAAAAGTAATTAAAAATAAAGGAAAATGTAAAAATTAATGGGAAAATTATAAAATCTATTCTGAAAAATATAAAATATTATAAAAGAATTTCCTAAAATATTTTTGTATTTTTAAAGGATTTTTCTGATTTTTTTATTGATTTTTGATTATTAAAAAATGATTATAATTGAAGAAAAATTAAGAAAAATATCAACTCAACTCAGAAAAATATGAAAAATTTACAGAAAATCTAAAATAAAATGAAAAGCTTGCAGAAAAATTTTGAAAAGAAAATAATAAGCAGAAGTGCTTATTTGCTTATAAAACAGCGTATGGCAAGTGCTTATTTATAAGCACTTGCCACAAAACTTAACCAAACTGAAGTCACAGATGTAATATGCTATAATGAACTCAGAAATGCACATAGATAAGCACAGAAGCAGTGGAACTCAAACAATAAGCAGTCTAAGCAAACTAATGAATAAGCAGATAATCACTAAGAATAAGCCAACTCAAAATTGAATGAAATCACTAAATCTCAACTAAATCAACTCAGATATGACAAATAAGCAAGAGATCAAACTCAAATAATCACTAGCAGCCTAAGGTACCAAAACAGAAACCATGCTCAAACCACTAATTAGCAGAACCAATAAGCTGGTCCAAATAAGCTCTAATATACAATATTAAACGGGCAAAAGTTTCTCTATACTACTGATAGGAAAAGAAACCAAAAAGCTCTATCATTCACTACCAAATGATGCTCTAAAATCACCCAAGTTCAGCAGCAGTAAGAAACAAATTACTCTAAACAGTTGACTAATTAAGGCCTACACTAGTTGACTAATTTGGATTTCTATTAAGCAAATCTACTTCTAATAGTGATAATAAGCTTCTAATAAGCTAAACTAAGCTACTGTGGACCAATATGCAACTACTACAACAATACCACTAACTGATTTATACTTAAGCTATCAGTTAAGCTAATGTTAAATCCAATTTGACTTTTTGCAAAAAGAGCTACTGTTTTTATGTTCTAAATGTCTATAATTAACCTAAATGAATCTATTTGATACAGAAAGTCAATGAAGAAACAACCACATAACACAACAACTGCTTCATCCAAACACCCCTATATTAATCAGTTAACACTATTAGGCTATAAACTAGATTACAAATCACTATACTACTGATCTAAACAACTATAATATCAATCTCAAAAGCAAATTCAGCTAACACAAGCAACAATTACAATCTAATATTCAAATCCACAGATCTAAGAAACTATATAAGCAGAGTTTTAAACTAGAACTTACAAATGAAATTACCCTCAGCATGAACAGAGGGTTTCACTGAGCTTGCCTATCTTTAAGATAGGCTGAGATCTTCCAAAGCTATCTCAAACTATCAGCAATCCACCAAAAATCCAATGATTCTGTCACAGTTGACTATCTTTGACCAATAAGCTAATGAACAATTGAACTAAACTACTGATGTGTGGGAATTGCACCAGGCTTTACCTCTCGAGGGATCTCGAGAAGCTTACAACCCCCACTAGGCAGTGTACCTGATCGTTGTAGTATAGTATAGTGACAAGTACCGGGGGATTGATCGTTCAACTCAGGAATAGTGTCACTAGGATTAGAAAGCCTAAAAACTAGGTCTAGAGGTGAGGGATGATTCTTTTTGTATTTTTATATTTTATGAAAAGCAAGTAAAATCTCGGGTTTTGGAAGAGTGGGCGGAATTAGTTGCTAGTCAACTAACCCAATAACTAAAATGCAATCAAAATAAAATAACAGAAATGAAAATAAAGCTAATTAAACTAGTGGTGTAAACAATAAATGGGAAAATTGTGTTTACTTAGATTTCATTACTCCCTAGATATCTTTTACAGGTTGATAGTTTGTTACAGTTGCGTGGATGACGGGTTATATTCCCTAATACCAATCGTGGGGTGGCGTACGTACTTCCCCAACTCTATAAGCTCCTACTTCACTCCTATGTCGAGCCTACAAAAAGCTCCTAACATGGGATCATTAGAATTCGCTCATGCATTAAATACAACCATAAAAACCTAGTACACATTGGTTCATGTTTCTTAAGACGTTCAAGCAAGTTACACTATGGAAGTCTGCCAGTTTTCTTAAGCCTAACATCGAAATCATTCATCCGTAACAACTATAAACAAGCAATCAACCCATAATCAACATCTAGGTTTCACTACATCTAAGCAAACACACAAGAGATCTAGCCTAGCATGTTAAAATCAAGACAAGCGTAAGATATATTCAAACAACACATAGATATATTGAATGAATTGAAAGGATACTTTATCTTAATTGAACATGAAAGGTTTCAAAGGGTGAAAACCCATGAAAATACTGATAAAATCATGCTAGGGTTTCTCCAAGTTATCCCTAAAATTGTCCTCTTCTTAATGAATGAAAATTACAAAACTATATATAGATTTTCCAATGTGACGGCGTCAAGAAGAAAATTTTGACGCCGTCAACTCGCCGCCCATAATAATATCGGATTGCCTAGATCCAGATCTGACGCCGTCAAGAGCAATTTTCGTCTAGGCCGTCACGTGTAAAGGGACCATGACGGCCTATGGTGACGCCGTCATGCCCTAGCGTAAAAACATTCTGGACCGTCATGGACTCCATCTTCTTCACCTCTTGTTTTCCTCTTGACGCCGTCATTAAGAACTTGGTGACGCCGTCAGGTACTGTTCCTAGCAAGGAAAATTAAGACTTTGCCGTTTTCTTCACTTTTATGCTCCAAAAACGTCCAAAATGCTTCCTTTTCCAGAATTCACTCCAAAAGTACCTAAAATCACAAAATGAATGATTTAGGGCAATATTTGATCAAATAAATTCAATTCCGGGCATAAATGACCCCCTAAAAACGGATCATTTTTCGCCTCATCATATACCCATACACTTGAGATTTGCTTGCCGTCAAGCAAATGCGCTTTTATTCTAATCAAAATACAAGTTAGGGGTCCTTTAACACTAATATAAAAGTAATTAAAACAAATAATCGTTCCACTAAAGACCAAAGACAAGCACGGAGGTCATATACTAGCACCTCACAAATAGTGTTTTGATACTCACATCTCTCGGGTGTAATAAAGTATATATCACAATATGAAAATAGAAAATATATCTCACTACCTGTCATAGCAAAATAGATTACCATAGGCTTGGGAAAGGATCAAACCTCCACCACATGGCGTAAGCACCTAGGATAAACTATCAAAGAGGTCTTTTAAAGGGTGATACGTGGGAATCGCACCAGGCTTTACCTCTCAAGGGACCTTGAGAAGCTTACAACCCCCACCAGGCAGTGTACCTGATCGTTGTAGTATAGTATAGTGACAAGTACCGGGGGATTGATCGTTCAGTTAGGAATAGTGTCGCTAGGATTAGAAAACCTAAATACTAGTTCTAAAGGTGAGGGATGATTATTTTTGTATTTTTGTATTTTTTAGAAAGCAAGTAAAAATCTCAGGTTTGAAGGATTTGGGCGGAATTAGTTGCTAATCAACTAACCCAATACTAAAGATGCAATCAAAATAAAATACTAAAAATGAAAATAAACTAAATTAACTAAGGTTGTGAGCAATAAGTGGAGAAAATGTGTTTACTTAGATTTCACTACTCCCTAGATATCTTTTACACGTTAATTACTTGTTATAGTTGCGTGGATGACGGATTGTATTCCTTAATACCATTCATGGGGTGGCGCACTTAATTCCCCAATCCTATGAGTGCCTAATTCACTCCTATGTCGAGCCAGCTAAGAAGCTCCTAACATGGGATCATTAGAATTTACTCATGCATTAAATACAACCAATAAAACCTAGTGCACGTCAGTTCATGTTTCCTAAGACGTTCAAGCATGTTACCAATTGGAGATCTGCCAGTTTTCTTAAGCCTAACATTAAAATCATTCATCCAATACAACCATAAACAAGTAATCAACACATAATTAACATCTAGGTTTCATTAGATCCAAGCAAACACAAGATAGATCTAGCCTCGCATGATGGAATTAAGACAAGAACAAGATATAGACAACCAACACATAGACATATTGATTGAATTAAAAGAATACTTATCTCAATTACACATGAAAGGGATCAAGGGCTAAGAACCCTTGAAAAACCTGTAAAATTCGTACCAAGTTCGTACTTAGGGTTTCTCCAAAACTTCTCACCTTTTAATGTGAAAATTAGAAAACTATATATAGGAAATAGGGTCTGACGGCGTCAAGAACAAATTTGTGACGCCGTCATCTCGCCGCCAAAATACTTCTCGGACTGCCTTGATCTACTTTTGACGCCGTCATGTGTTACGTGTGTCCAGGCCGTCATGCATTTTCCTCTTGACGCCTTACCTTGTGACGCCGTCAAATCTGTACTGGATCGTCATGGAAATTACTCTTGACGCCGTCAAAATTTTCTTCTTGACGCCGTCACCTACTGTTCCCAGCAAGGAAAATTAAGACTTTGGCGTTTTCTTCACTTTTATGCTCTAAAAACGTCTGAATTGCTTCCTTTTCCAGATTTCTCTCCCAAAGTACCTAAAATCACAAAAGGAACGATTTAGGGCAATATTTGATCAAATAAATTCAATTCCGGGCTTAAATGACCCCCTAAAAGTGGTTCATTTTTCACCTCATCATATACCCTTACACTTGAGATTTGCTTGTCCTCAAGCAAATGCGCTTTTATTCTAGTCAAAATACAAGTTAGGAGTCATTTAACACTAATATAAAAGTAATTACAACAAATAATCGTTCCACTAAAGACCAATAGACAAGCACGAAGGTCATACACTAGCACCTCACAAATAGTGTTTAGATACTCACATCTCTCGGGTGTAATAAAGTATAAATTACAATATGGAAACGGAAGATATCTCTCACTACCTGTCATAGCAAAATAGATTACCATAGGCTTGGGAAAGGATCAAACCTTCACCACATGGCGTAAGCACCTAGGATAAACTATCAAAGAGGTCTTTTAAAGGGTTGTAACGTTAGGTGTAGGGATATGAAATACACGGTTTTGTTGGATAAAGGAAGTTTTTACTGGTGGCGAGTTAACAGTCTTTGTTAATTACATGTACAATATGGCGTTGCTAAGCCAAGACTAGACTCGACTTAAGCTAATAAATGAAAAATAACAAAAACATAAAATGAAAATAGAATAAAAAGGGATGGTAGCCCGTATGTTTTTTTTTTCTTTTCTTTTTTGTTTTTTTTTCTATTTTTTTTTTTTAGCATACACTCTTACCCTACCATCCAAAATAATACATCATAGGGAATGAACGTTTCCCTTACACTTGAATCTTTACATACTTTACAATAAACTAATCTAATGACTCGAATTAAGAAAATCAAAACACTTGGAGCACTTTTAAGATTAACGCACATATGGGGGTAATAATATGATGTTCTTCCCCATTACTCCATAAAGAAGTACTTTACCCACGAGTCCCAATCGTCCTAAAACAACATGTACAAGGATATGACTCGACTTAGCAACCATGTAATCAATTAGATAGTTAACTTAGGGTTTAACAAATAACAATAATGCACTAAAAATGAGCGCATACACGGAAGGCTAAGGCGATTTGGTTGTACATTTAAGTGGGGTGTAACAAATGAGTACAACGCTAATGGGTGGGAAAAATTAGTTGACTTAACTAGCCAAATAATATGACTTAAATGGTCAAGTAATTATGATACGGGTTTAACACAAGGGTGATCCTAATGCCTCTTATCATGTAGTAAATCCTACTACACGAATGTAGTCTCACTAGCGGTCTCGGGATGCATCATAACGCAAGTTCTAGAATCTAAATGCTACCGGTACACTCATAAGCACTAATAGTAAATGCTTTTCCTATCAAATCTAAAGGCGAACCTCACATATTTGGGTGGAAAATTTTTCTGAATATACGGTTATGTGCTAGTCATACAATCTCATATCCATGAGACGCTTGCTATGGCTAAAGTTTCACTCCTAAATGTTGTAAAAAAATTTAAATTTGGCGCTAAAATTACACTAACAAGTATTTCTCATAGTTTTATTACACATCTACCATTAGACAAAACAAACTCAAGCGAAAGTGTACATGTAAGGTATCATCATTTTACCCTCCCCTTACACTTAGGATGAACATTGTCCCAAATGTTCAAGTAAAGAATGTAACAGTGAAATAAGTAAAAAGAATGAAATCAATTACTCCCCTGATTCGCTCGGTATGGATAATAAGGTGGCCAGGTTAGATCTTCCTCCAAGAAAATGAACAATCAAAGCTTCCTGATGAGTGCTTAATCACTCATCCTTTTTAGACCTTAATTCAGACCAAATACACCAAATACTAACCAAAAATGCCAAGAGAATGCATGTTTTTGTATTGGTGTATGTGCAGGTACGGATATGAAAAAAATGAACAAAAACACAGCAAAACTGACAAAAACGAGCACGAGGTCGGGAAAAGGTCAAAAGTCGGAGCCGGGGAAGCAAAATAAACAAGGAAAGCTCAGAATGTCATAAGAAACCCTCAGGAATTCTCAAAGTTGCATAAAAGGTCCCTGAGCAAAGTTTGAGTATTTGGCAATTTCAGTCCTTCCGCTTTCAGATAATTACAAAATGGTCCCTTGAAGATAAATTGAAAGAAAAGTCAAAAGAGGTCCTTCACGATTCAAAGAATGACAATATTAGCCCTTGGAATACTAAGTTGGAAATTTACAGAATTGGTCCCTATAGTTTTCAGAACTACAACTTTGGTCCTTATGATTTTTACTACTCTTAATAAAAACCTTACAACCGGATCCAAAAGAATAAAAACCCACAAAATTCTTGCCAAGCCCAATCAAATAAACCACAAGCCCACACACCATTACCCTTTGTATACTACCCAGCCCACCATTAAACTCAATCGGTCAAACCAACACCCACCCACGGTCAACGCCAAATCAAAATAATAAAACCAACCCCGCCCCAAATTTTACCCCCAATTCACATAATACCCAGTTTTTACTGTTCAACAAAGAACCCTAACTCCCTCACCCGCAAAATTACCCCTTCCAAGTAACAATTACCTCATGATTGAGATTCTAGAAGGTGTCAGGGTAAGTCAGGAGACGTCAGGGACACATGGACCAGTTAGATTACACACGGAGGATCAATCACATCCTATCAATCAATCAAACGGTGGAGATTGAAACTTGGGGGACAAGGGCAATCATACGGCTATTAAGGACTCAGAAGAAACACAAGGTCGTGGATAGGTGACCTGGCATATCTCCTCATCTGCCTATAAAAAGCTCCCCCTCACTCACAGATGGATTCATTAGGAGTAGGGATTAGATTAGGGTAGGAATAGGTGTAGCTTGTAGTTTCAGTTTATTGTATTTCTGCTTTTCAAGTTGTACTTAGATTTCAAATTTTAATATAATTTTCATTTTTAGTCAATCTCTTTGCAATTTAATTTCAAAATCTTAGTTACTTTTAAATCTGTTTTCAGCTTAATACATTCATTTTTAGTATCAATAATAATTGTGGTGAGATTTGTTTGGTTATCCCTGATTTTCATTATCCAAATAATTCAAGTCAAACAAAGTCAAGGTATTTGCTTATCCAGCTTATTTGGGAGTTGACAGATCATAAGGTGACCAATGGCCTGTCTTAGAGACAGGATAGCTTAGTCATCCCCCTCTGTTGAGCTGAGGGGGTTTTGAATGGTAAGATCTCGTTTAATTTTCACTCTTATATTGCATTTATTAATATTAGTGTTTTCTATTTTGATCATTATGCTTATCATCTGTTACTTGAATGATTTTAGCCTAGTTCTTGTTTACTTCTTTGTTTAGATCTGAGTAGTACTGATTTGGTTTACTTCTGTTTCTGTTTAGTATTCCTGCTTATGTTTGAGTTTACATTCTGAGTTTAGTTTGTTATTTTAGTTCCTGATCTTTGTTCCTGAGTTTCATTAGCTTAAGTGATCATAATTGATTTGAGTTTGGTAGATTGGATTGCCGTTTCACCTTGTTGCTTCACTAGATCATATAAACAGATACTTTAGGGGGTGTTTGGCTTTAACTGAATCTGTGTGTTCCTTGTGTTTAGTAACTGAATACTCTGCACACTTAGATTACTTTAGGAATAGCTAATTTAGTTCAGTCATAAACCATATATGATACATAGCAGTAAGTCACTTGGGTGATGCAGTGAAATTCTCAATTTAATAGAATCTGTCATTTCTAGTTTTTTTTAGTGGTTTGAACATCTGTGATCCCTCCAAGCTGTTAGGTTTAGTATATATTTAATTCAATCAAGAAGAATAGTGTCTCAATTCAACATTTAGGGTGAGTTTAGTGCATTGGAATTTCATCTTGGTCAAAGTAGAAGTGCGCATAAATAGTCAAAATCCTGCTGCCATCAGGTTCAACACCATCTTTTCTCAGGTCTTATTGAGGGAGCAAATTTGATTTAGAATACATTTGATTTACTGTTTTCTAAAGTTTATCCGTTTGAAAAGTTATTTTAAAAAGAATTTTTAGATTCAAAGTTGAATTGCTTATCGAAAAAGCTTTTGGAAATGACTGATTGGCTGAATTAATCCCCTGCAACATCAGTTTTAGTGCAAGTTTAGATCAATCATTTGCTACTCAAATCAGTTTGGAAATCAAAGTTATTGGTAGATTCATGATCTCAGCTGGTTAGTTGACAGTTTTGCCCCACAAGTTTGCTTTTCTCAGCTTATTTGCTCCATCTTATTTGCTTATTAGTTGTAAGGATTAAACTAGGAATCTGTTTTCACAAATAGGGCTGCAAATTGATTGTAGTCATTATAAGTTTGATTTTATTGTTCCTCTGAGCTCATTTATACATAGTGTACCTGTTTCTATTGGTTATTGGCCTTCTGCTTATCTGATTCAACTTATTGCTTATTCCATTTAGCTTATTGAACTTGAATTGTGCCCACATCTGTGTTTCTATGCATCTTTTGGCCTCACAACTGTTTCATTAAGCTTATATAAGTTCAAAAATCATTTAGTAAAAGTTTTGGTCAATTTGGTAAAGTTTTGCTTATAAATAAGCACTTTTCAATAAGCAGTTTGGGTCTAATCAGCACTTCCAATGCTTATTTTTCAATTTTTCTATTTTTCCTAGCTTTTAAACATTATTTTAGAATTTCCCTGAAATTTTCATATTTTTCTGAGCTCATTTGCTATTTTTCTTATTTTATTTTCATTTTTAATCATTTTTAATTACTTTTTAATTACAAAAAATCCAAAAAAAATCTGTAAAATCCAAGAAAAATCCAAAAATATTTTAGAAAATTATTTTCATTTATTTTAGAATTTTAGAAATTTATTTTGCATTTTTCCCATTTATTTTGAATTTATTTTAAATTTTTAATTAGATTTAATAGTTTTTAATTCATAAAAATTACATAAAAAGCCAAAAAAAATTAGTTTTTAGTTTTAAAATTACTTTTTAGTTATTTTATAATTTTCAAAATTTAATTTTTATTTTTCTCACCTTATTTGCATTTTCTTTTAATTTTTAATTAGTTAAATAGTTTTTAATTCATAAAAAATAAATAAAAAGTCAAAAAAATATTTTTCTTTTTCTTAAAATTTTCTTTTATCATTTTTAATTTTTGAAAATTATTTCCAAGGCCGTAGGAGTAGCGTAGCTTAAAAGTCGCGTTTTATTTCGTTCGTTAACGTTTATTTTACGTTTTAGTTTACGTTTTCGTTTCTACATTACGTTTTAAGTTTTTTTAGTTGAATTACGTGCTTAATTGGTTATTTGTGCTTCATTTAATATTTTATTAGTGTAATTCCATTCAAATCTCTTTTTTCTCACTTTCACGACACGTTTCACGAACCGGGAATTCGAAATTCCATTCACACCTTCGTTGGGACACGACCCGGGGAAATACTTTCCTAAGCATTTCTTTGGTAAAACAATCACTATACTACAAAACGACAACATCACTTCCCTTCCAGAATATAAATCATCTTCTTGTCATACATAACCTGTAAATCCTGAGAAAATAGACAAGACAACCTCGCATATAATCGGCGGCATCCTATATAAGTTACTAAATCCTAGAAAACAAGATAAGATATAATGCTTGTGGAATGAATTTTGCAGATTTCCTGGAGATTATAAAACTTAATAATTCACAAAAACCATAAGACTCCGTTAGAAAAACAAAACGGGTAAAATTTCCAGGTTTTTACACGTGACGCCGTCAAGAGTTAACTCGTGACGCCGTCAGAAGTGACCTGCAGAAATTTCTGGAAAAACTTGGTCCTACTTCCTGGAAAATCCTGCAAAACTTCATTATGACTCAATACAAGCATTTGACTCTAACAAATACGAATATACATGTTCATTTAATATTGTGGAGAATCATGATCGGTTTTTTTCTTGAAAACATATTTGGGGTTTCCCCTTACACTTATCTTTTGCAAAAATACCTTTAGGTGGAGTTAAGACTAGGCCAAAACAACAAAGTAAAGTATTTCCACTATTTAATTGAGGAACATGATCTACCAACAATAAAAATAAAGCATGCATATAGAAGCAAATAACAAACAAACAAAAATAAAATCACACAAAACATGGGTTGCCTCCCAAGAAGCGCTTTTCTTTATTTACGAGTCTTGTAGCTAGACTCAAGGTCATGAGTTACTACGTGACCTCATCATTGGTTCCACTCTCTAGGTCGTCTTCTAAACCAGTTTTGTATTCCGGACCTAGTTGCAAGCATTCTTTGTAGAAACCAAGCATCCTATTCTTCACATACTCTACTCCTCTACGTCTATCCTCCTCATTCCTATAATAAGCTGCTTGCTTGTGTTCTTTTTCTATATTAGAGAGGAGGCGATATTGCTCAATTTTGTAGGGCATTTGATAGGCAACCTCATCATTTTCTTCTTTGAATCTAACTATCCCTAGAGTTGGGTCATAACTCATCCTAGTGGCCTCAACAAATGGTTTTCCAAATATTACTTGGCTTAGGCAATCATCTATCACCGGACGAGTGTCCTCCACTATCATAAAATCGATCTCATAGGTGAGATTACCTATAATCACATGCAATCCCTTCACTCTTCCTACAAAATTACTTATCAAATTCTTATTGGGCATCATCCTAAAATCAAGTTGTTTCTTCATCACCCAATTGTAATAAGTCCTAGTCATGATGTTAACAGGAGATCTAAGATCGATATAAGCTTTCCATATATGCATGTGCCCAATATTGCATGGTATGTTAATGTTAGAGGGGTCTCCCATTTTGATAAGGGGTGTGCCAAGGATATATGGTCTCTCGGGACTATTGAATAAATCCTTATGGTATTCCCGTTCTTCCTTGGTGGGCATCTTATCAAAGTATTTCTCCATAGTTTCTACTTCCTCTAATTCCTCTCCCTTATTAACCTCAACTTCCCTACTTTCATCCCTAGTCTCGGTTTCTACTCCAACTTCATCCTTGTCACTTTCTTCTATCTCCTTATCTATTGGCTTAATGGTGACAACATTGACAAAGTGAACATGTTTGGATGATGAGGGGTCCTTAATTTGGATTCCGTTATTGGTGTCCCTAGTGTCCTTCCTAGGTGTGGCTAACGCTTGGTTGTTGAGAGCCTTCAACACATTGTCAATCTTGTTGATCATCTCCGTTTGTTGTTGGTTGAATTCGGTTTCGAACCTAGCTATGCGAGCTTCTTGAGATGCCATGAACTTAGACATCAACCCTTCAAGATTGTTGGTACTACCATAATTGTTAGAAGGATTGTTGTTGAAAGTACGGTTGGAGGGTGGACCGTTTGGTTGGTAATGATTAGGCGGATTGGAAGAATTGGGTTGATTTTGTTTCCACCTAAGGTTTGGGTGATTTTTCCAAGAGGGGTTGTATGAATCACCGTAAGGGTTTGGCTCGGGCTTGAAAATGTACCACTTATCTCCCACTTCGTCGGTACGCGTGGATGCGTAGTCCGCAAAAGCTGTTCCGGGGAGTTCCACACAATCACGAGTATCGTGGGGACCACTACATAATTCGCATGAAGAAGTGATTTTGTTCACTTGGCTTGAAGGCTTAGGAGCTTCGTAAGATTTCGTGAGAAACTTGACTTGGTCCTCAAGTTCCATGATCCTACGGTCGGGAGTGCTAGAGTTGTTCAAAGGCAAAGATATTGCCTTGAACATTTTGTTCAAATCACGGGGATCATTCCAACTTTCGTTGTCATAGAGAGCAAGATCTTCTATGAGTTCCCATGATTGTTCCGCACTTAGATCACGTAGCTTACCACCGGCCGATTGGTCAATGGCTCGCCTCGTGGAGAGATCGATATGGTCATAAAAGATTTGGAATTGGAGCCAAAGATCTATGCCATGATGAGGGACTTTTTGGAGTAAGTCCTTGTAACGAGTCCATGCTTCATAAAGAGATTCATTTTGAGGTTGTTGAAACATCAAGATGTCATTTCTAAGCTTAGTAGTTCTCCCCGGTGGGAAAAATTGAGCAAGGAAACGAGTGGTGAGATCATCCCATGTGGTGATGGATCCCGCGGGTAAACGCTCAAGCCATTGACTAGCTTGATCCCGTAGAGAGAATTGGAATAGGCGTAATCGGGTTGTCTCTCTAGTTTCAACACCTAGGTCTATGGAATCTACGATTTTTAGGAAGTCCTTAAGATGTTGGTTTGGATCTTCGGAATGAAGTCCATGGAATGCACATCCGCTTTGCACCAACCGGATGGTGTCGGATCGCAAGGGGGTCACATTGGCTCCGGTGAGCTTAATGGTGTTTCGGTAGCCTTGGTGGCTAGGTCGGGAATATTCTCCTAAGGTTCGGGGCCTAAAAGGTTCTTGTGGTGGGTTTTGTTGTGGTGGGATGACGGGTTCAAGGATGTTCCCATCGTCCATGATGTCGGGTGATGAAGAGTTACGAACAAAGACACAAAGAAATAAGATAGACTAAAGAAAACCTAAAAATAAAAAATAAAATCTTACTAGAAAGGAATCTAGCAAGTAGACCTAATAAAAAGAGATTCTAACCTAGACAATAACTATTCCCCGGCAACGACGCCAAAAACTTGATACATGGGAATCGCACCAGGCTTTACCTCTCAAGGGACCTTGAGAAGCTTACAACCCCCACCAGGCAGTGTACCTGATCGTTGTAGTATAGTATAGTGACAAGTACCGGGGGATTGATCATTCAGCTAAGAATAGTGTCGCTAGGATTAGAAAATCTAAATACTAGTTCTAAAGGTGAGGGATGATTATTTTTGTATTTTTGTATTTTTTAGAAAGCAAGTAAAAATCTCGGGTTTGAAGGATTTGGGCGGAATTAGTTGCTAATCAACTAACCCAATACTAAAGATGTAATCAAAATAAAATACTAAAAATGAAAATAAACTAAATTAACTAAGGTTGTGAGCAATAAGTGGAGAAAATGTGTTTACTTAGATTTCACTACTCCCTAGATATCTTTTACACGTTAATTACTTGTTATAGTTGCGTGGATGACGGATTGTATTCCTTAATACCATTCATGGGGTGGCGCACTTAATTCCCCAATCATATGAGTGCCTACTTCACTCCTATGTCGAGCCGGCTAAGAAGCTCCTAACATGGGATCATTAGAATTTACTAATGCATTAAATACAACCAATAAAATCTAGTGCACGTCAGTTCATGTTTCCTAAGACGTTCAAGCATGTTACCAATTGGAGATCTGCCAGTTTTCTTAAGTCTAACATCGAAATCATTCATCCAATACAACCATAAACAAGTAATCAACACATAATTAACATCTAGGTTTCATTAGATCCAAGCAAACACAAGATAGATCTAGCCTAGCATGATGGAATTAAGACAAGAACAAGATATAGACAACCAACACATAGACATATTGATTGAATTAAAAGAATACTTATCTCAATTACACATGAAAGGGATCAAGGGCTAAGAACCCTTGAAAAACCTGTAAAATTCGTACCAAGTTCGTACTTAGGGTTTCTCCAAAACTTCTCTCCTTTTAATGTGAAAATTAGAAAACTACATATAGGAAATAGGGTCTGACGGCGTCAAGAACAAATTTGTGACGCCGTCATCTCGCCGCCAAAATACTTCTCAGACTGCCTTGATCTACTTTTGACGCCGTCATGTGTTACGTGTTTCCAGGCCGTCATGCATTTTCCTCTTGACGCCCTACCTTGTGACGCCGTCAAATCTGTACTGGATCGTCATGGAAATTACTCTTGACGCCATCAAAATTTTCTTCTTGACGCCGTCACCTACTGTTCCCAGCAAGGAAAATTAAGACTTTGGCGTTTTCTTCACTTTTATGCTCCAAAAACGTCCGAATTGCTTCCTTTTCCAGATTTCTCTCCCAAAGTACATAAAATCACAAAAAGGAACGATTTAGGGCAATATTTGATCAAACAAATTCAATTCCGGGCTTAAATGACCCCTTAAAAGTGGTTCATTTTTCGCCTCATCAAAGGGTTATAACGTTAGGTGTAGGGATATGGAATACACGGTTTTGTTAGATAATGGCAATCTTTACTGGTGGCGAGTTAATCATCTTGGTTAATTACATGTATAATATGGCGTTGCTAAGCCAAGACTAGACTCGACTTAAGCTAATAAATGAAAAATAACAAAAACATAAAACAAACATAGAATGAAACGGGACAGTAGTCCGTATGTTTTTCTCTTTTCTTTTTCTCTTTTTATTATTATTATTTTTTTGATTTTTTTTTCGATTTTTTTTTTTTTTTTTTTTTTTTTTTTTTTTTTTTTTTGCATACACTCTTACCCTACCATCTAAAATACTACATCATAGGGAATGAACATTTCCCTTACACTTGAATTTTTACATACTTTACAATAAACTAATCTAATGACTCGAATCAAGATAATCAAAACACTTGGAGTACTTTTAAGATTAACGCACATATGGGGGTAATATAAGATGTTCTTCCCCATTACTCCATATCACAAGTACTTTACCCATGAGTCCCAATCGTCCCAAAACAATATGTACAAGGATATGACTCGACTTAGCAACCATGTAATCAATTAGATAATTAACTAAGGGTTTAAACATATAACAATAATGCACTAAAGATGAGTGCATACACGGAAGGCTAAGGCGATTTGGGTGTACATTTAAGTGGGGTGTAACAAATTCTTCCTTTAAGTAAGATGCTTAAAGTTAGAAATGAAAAGATAGGCTCGGAGGGGTGTACTAGAGGTTTCGTGTACTAAAAATGAGTACAACGCTAATAGTATGGGAAAAATTAGTTGACTTTACTAGCCAAGTAATATGACTTAAATGGTCAAGTAATTATGATACGGGTTTAACACAAGGGTGATCCTAATGCCTCTTATCACGTAGTAAATCCTACTACACGAATGTAGTCTCACTAGCGGTCTCGGGATGCATCACTAACGCAAGTTCTAGAATCTAAATGCTACCGGTACACTCATAAGCACTAATAGTAAATGCTTTTCCTATCAAATCTAAAGGCGAACCTCACATATTTGGGTGGAAAATTTTTCAGAATAGTACGGTTTTGTGCTAGTCATACGACTCCTATCCATGAGACGCTTGCTAAGGCTAAAGTTTCACTCCTAAATGTTGTAAAAAATTTTAAATTTGCCGCTAAAATTACATTAACAAGTATTTCTCTTAGTTTTATTACACACCTACCATCAAACAAACAAACTCAAGTGAAAGTGTATCCTATAAGGTATCATCATTTACCCTCCCCTTACACTTAGGATGAACATTGTCCCCAATGTTCAATTAAAGAATGTAAAAATAAAACAGGTAAAAGAATGAAAACAAATACTCCCCTGATTCGTTCGGTGTGGATAGTGTGGTAACAAGGTTAGATCTTCCTCCAAGAAAATGAACAATCAAAGCTTCCCTTCCAGAAATATAAATCATCTTCTTGTCATACATAACCTGTTAAACCTGAGAAAACAAACAAGGCAACCTCGAGTAAAATCAGCAGCAATCTATATATACTAACAAATCCTAGAAAAATAACATATATATCTTAAATTGATTTCTAGGAATTAAAGGGATATAATGCTTGTGGAATGAATGTTTGCAGATTTCCTGGAGTTTATAAAACTAAAGATTTAAAAAAAACTTTAAGACTCCGTTAGAAAAACAAAACTAGCAAAATTTCCAGAATTTTACACATGACGCCATCAGGAGTTAATTCCTGACGCCGTCAGAAGTGATCTGCAAAAATCCTTACGTTAAGTTTTCGGAGAATTTCTGGAAAACTTATGTCCTACTTCCTGGAAAATCCTGCAAAACATCATTATGACTCGATACAAGCATTTGACTGTAACAAATACGAATATACATGTCCATTTAATATTGTGGAGAATCATGATCAATTTTGTTTCTTAAAAACATATTTGGGTTTCCCCTTACACTTATCTTTTGCGAAATACCTTTGGATGAAGTTAAGACTAAGTCAAACGACAAAATAAAGTATTTTCACCATTTTAATTTTGAAACATGATCTACCAACAATAAAAATAAAGCATGCATACGGAAACAAATAACAATCAAACAAATAAAAATCACACAAAGCATGGGTTGCCTCCCAAGAAGCGCTTTTCTTTATTTACGAGTCTTGTAGCTAGACTCAAGGTAATGGGCTACTACGTGACATGGGTGAGTTCCTCATTGAGGACATCTTTGGGATCAAACTTAGGTTTCAACTTCCTATCGGTTTTCTTAGTCCGGTATGACCTTTCAAACTTTTCTCCATCCGGATCATACAAAATCATATTCATATGCCATGATCCGTCACCTTCCTTAGGTGGCTTGTCCCACCTCCATTTACACTTTTCCCCCTCTCTCTTCCACTTGTTCATCTCTATGTTAATAGGCATTACGCTTAAGAACTCAATCATTTTCCTAAAGACTAGGGGTCCTCAAAAGGGTCTAGCTCTTCATCTCTAGCTATGAGTTGTTCCACCGAACGTGTTTTATCGATGAAATCTTTTTCTAGATAGAATGGGCGTTGAGGTCCTATAAAGTTTCTTTCTATCCAAGGTCCATATCTAGATGGTCTCATATTCATCTCTACCCAATGTGGTGTCGGTTCGTCCTCACAATCGTAGCTATGCTTCTTAAGATCATATACCGACCAAGTATCTCCCTCACCTACCGCTATGTTAGACTCCTTACAATCTATCATGGCGCTAGCGGTTGCTAAAAATCCTCTTCCTACTAATAATGGGCATGTAGTATTACTAACCATATCTAGGACGTGAAAGTCCGCTAAAATAGTTAACTTCCCTACGTGAACAACTACATCCTTGATCATCCCAACAGGGTGGGCAATACTCCCATCCGCTAGACCAATTAATACCTCCATCTCCTCTAACTTTCCTAGCTTGAGAGTGGTGAAAAGGGATAAGGGATTCAAGTTGAGGCTTGATCCTAAATCGGCTAGTGTGTTGAAAGCTTCGGATTTTCCTATCTTACAAGGCAAAACAAATATACCCGGATCATCAAGCTTTTTAGGCAACTTGTTTTGAACGAAGGCGGTCCCATTTTTACCTAGTTTAAATTTCTCATATTTTTCTAGGAGGGCACTATAGTAGGGAGCACGGGTTAAGACATCAATGACGGGGCGTTCAAGGTGGAGCTCCTTGAATTCATCGTCAAGGTCTTGTGTAGGAGGTGTTTCAACTATGCTTTTGACCGGTTTGATATCGGGTGTTTCATTTGATTGGTCCTTCTGAAGAATTTAGTTTTGCTTGAAACACGTGCTCATTGATTTAACCGAGTAATATTGCGGACAAGAAGTGGGTGACGAAACTGATGATATGGAATTAACGTTTACTTTCGGGTTCTTGACCGTGTCGCTTGGGAGTGCTCCCATTTCTCGGTCATTGAGAACTTTCAACAATGTGTCAATTTTGGTGGTCATCTCGCTTTGCTTTTGTTTGAAATCGGCTTCAAACTTAGATATGCGAGCTTCTTGAGATGCCATAAATTTGGACATCAATCCTTCAAGATTGTTGGTACTACCATAGTTATTAGAAGGATTGTTGTTGAAAGTGCGGTTGGAGGGTGGACCGTTTGGTTGGTAACGATTAGGCGGATTGGAAGAATTGTTTTGGTTTTGTTTCCACCTAACATTCGGGTGATTTTTCCAAGAAGGATTGTAGGAATCACCGTAAGGGTTTGGCTTGGGTTTGAAAGTGTACCACTTATCTCCCGCTTCATCGGTACACGAAGATGCGTAGTCCGCAAAAGCTGTTCCGGGGAGTTCCACGCAATCACGAGTGTCATGGGGACCACTACATAATTCGCATGAAGAAGTGATTTTGTTCACTTGGCTTGAAGGCTTAGGAGCTTCATAAGATTTCATGAGAAACTTGACTTGGTCCTCAAGTTCCATGATCCTACGGTCGGGAGTGCTAGAATTGTTCGAAGGCAACGATATTGCCTTGACCGTTTTGTTCAAATCACGGGGATCATTCCAACTTTCGTTGTCATAGAGAGCAAGATCTTCTATGAGTTCCCATGATTCTTCCGCACTTAGATCACGTAGCTTGCCACCGGCCGATTGGTCAATGGTTCGCCTTGTGGAGAGATTGATATGGTCATAGAAGATTTGGACTTGGAGCCAAAGATCTATGCCATGATGAGGGACTTTTTGGACTAAGTCCTTGAAACGAGTCCATGCTTCATATAGGGTTTCACCTTGACGTTGTTGGAACATCAAGATATCATTTCTAAGCTTGGTAGTTCTCCCCGGTGGGAAAAATTGAGCAAGGAAACGAGTGGTGAAATCATCCCATGAGGTGATGGACCCCGCGGATAAACGTTCAAGCCATCGACTAGCTTGATCACGTAGAGAGAATTGGAATAGGCGTAATCGGGTTGACTCTCTAGTTGTAACATCAAGGTCTATAGAATCTACGATTTTAAGGAAGTCCTTGAAATGTTGATTAGGATCTTCGGAACGAAGTCCATGGAATGCACATCTGCTTTGCACCAACCGGATGGTGTCGGATCGCAAGGGAGACACATTGGCTCCTTGGGTGAGCTCAATAGTGTTTCGATAGCCTTGGTGGCTAGGTCGGGAATACTCTCATAGGGTTCGGGGACTAAGAGGTTGGTTTGCTAGTGGTGGGTTTTGTGGGTGGTCTTGTTGTGGTGAGTTGATGGGTTCAAAGATGTTACCACCTTCCATGATGTCGGATGGTAAAAGTTATGAACAAAAATACGAAGAAATAGATAGACTAAAGAAAACCTAAAAATAAAAATAAAATCTTACTAGAAAGGAATCTAGCAAGTAGACCTAATAAAAAGAAATTCTAACCTAGACAATAACTATTCCCCGGGCTGCGGCGCCAAAAACTTGATGAGTGGGAATTGCACTAGGCTTTACCTCTCGATGGATCTCGAGAAGCTTACAACCCCCACCAGGCAGTGTACCTGATCGTTGTAGTATAGTATAGTGACAAGTACCGGGGGATTGATCGTTCAACTCAGGAATAGTGTCGCTAGGATTAAAAAGCCTAAAAACTAGGTCTAGAGGTGAGGGATGATTCTTTTTGTATTTTTATATTTTATGAAAAGCAAGTAAAATCTCGGGTTTTGGAAGAGTGGGCGGAATTAGTTGCTAGTCAACTAACCCAATAACTAAAATGCAATCAAAATAAAATAACAGAAATGAAAATAAAGCTAATTAAACTAGTGGTGTAAACAATAAATGGGAAAATTGTGTTTACTTAGATTTCATTACTCCCTAGATATCTTTTACAGGTTGTTAGTTTGTTACAGTTGCGTGGATGACGGGTTATATTCCCTAATACCAATCGTGGGGTGGCGTACGTAGTTCCCCAACTCTATAAGCTCCTACTTCACTCCTATGTCGAGCCTGCAAGAAGCTCCTAACATGGGATCATTAGAATTCGCTCATGCATTAAATACAACCATAAAAACCTAGTACGCATTGGTTCATGTTTCTTAAGACGTTCAAACAAGTTACACTATGGAAGTCTGCCAGTTTTCTTAAGCCTAACATCGAAATCATTCATCCGTAACAACTATAAACAAGCAATCAACCCATAATCAACATCTAGGTTTCACTACATCTAAGCAAACACACAAGAGATCTAGCCTAGCATGTTAAAATCAAGGCAAGCGTAAGATATATTCAAACAATACATAGACATATTGAATGAATTGAAATGATACTTATCTTAATTGAACATGAAAGGTTTCAAATGGTGAAAACCCTTGAAAATACTGATAAAATCGTGCTAGGGTTTCTCCAAGTTATCCCTAAAATTGTCCTCTTCTTAATGAATGAAAATTACAAAACTATATATAGATTTTCCAATGTGACGGCGTCAAGAAGAAAATTCTGACGCCGTCAACTCGCCGCCCATAATAATATCGGATTGCCTAGATCCAGATCTGACGCCGTCAAGAGCAATTTTCCTCTGGGCCGTCACGTGTAAAGGGACCATGACGGCCTATGGTGACGCCGTCATGCCCTAGTGTAAAAACATTCTGGACCGTCATGGACTCCATCCTCTTCACCTCCTGTTTTCCTCTTGACGCCGTCAGTAAGAACTTGTTGACGCCGTCAGGTACTGTTCCTAGCAAGGAAAATTAAGACTTTGCCGTTTTCTTCACTTTTATGCTCAAAAAACGTCCAAAATGCTTCCTTTTCCAGAAGTCACTCCAAAAGTACCTAAAATCACAAAAGGAACGATTGAGATGAATTGAGATGACCCCCTAAAAACAGATCATTTTTCGCCTCATCAACTACAATCCCACAAAAGCTTTACTGAGCTGAATTGAGATGAATTGAACTTCAAACAAGTTTTACCAAAAGTTGATTTATAACAAATCTATTTTTATTTTTATATTTTCTGATTTAAATGAACTTCTAAATGGTATTAAAACTGAGACTGAAAGCTATCTTTTATGAAATGTAAACTAATTGAATTAACTGAAAACTTAAAGATATAAGCTGAAACAATAACAAGTAAACTAAAATAAGTAGAAGTGATTAAAGGTAAAAACATATTTCATTAAAAAGAGAGAGTTACAATTGAAATTTAAATGAACTACAATTCTAAAGAAAATTGGGCAGAGTTTGGCTATTCCTAAACTCCACACCAAATACAGGCTAACTATCACTCTATTTATAGTCACAATAAGATGATTCTAGAGAGAAGTATCCACGGATTGCCAGCTTGGCAATCCGTGTGGTGTGCTTCTTGAGTCTCATTCTGAGCCCTTGATCATCCTTCAATCATTTCCTCAATGATACATATATATATATATATATATATATATATATATATATATATATATATATATATATATATATATATATATATATATATATATATATATATATATATATATATATATATATATATATATATATATATATAGGGGCTTTATTTTCAGAACCCTGTTAAGTGCGGGAACTGCGTGAACTCCAATTTTGCATTAGAAAACATGCATGTTCATATAAAACATGTATGTTTTCTTACATACACATGCCTGCGTATTAAGGTGTATGTAAGAAAACATACATATTTTATATGAACATGCATGTTTTCTAATGCATAATTGGAGTTCTCGCAGTTCCCGCATTTAAAAGGGTTCTAAAAATAAAACCATTTTGCATTGATCTATTGCACTTAACAGGTTTTTATATAAACATGTATTATGTGTATTAAGGTGTATGTAAGAAAACATACATTTTTATATGAACATGCATGTTTTCTAATGCAAAATTGGAGTTCTCGCAGTTCCCGCACTTAACAGGGTTCTGAAAATAAAGATACAATATATATATATATATATATATATATATATATATATATATATATATATATATATATATATATATATATATATATATATATATATAACATTCTCAGACGAAGATGACAAGTTATGTTAAGGCTAAAGTGAGAGAACTGACAAAAGGCTTGGTCTGTACCCATCTTTACTATTTGTCTTAGAAAAGGGAACTTGTCTTTTTCTTAGCCTTCATGGTTAAGCTTGCTATGCTATATAACAAGGTATTCACGCGATGCGACAAGCGAACGCCATTTGATAAAATTTGTAGCAATAATTGTCTTTTAATTTTATGTTTTTTATTACAACAACTTTATAAATAGCGAGAATTTTATATTTGAGTAACTTTAACTATATTGGTCATTTAAGTTATACATGTTGATCATGTAAGTTGCGAAAGTTATGTTTTTATGCTGGTGTTTTAAGTGTTTGGTTTATTAGATTTTAACAATAAATGGTTAGTAGCTTGATTTATTGATTTAAGAATAGTATTAATTGTATGTGTGGAATAAATTAATTAGTGCTTTAGGTAGTTGTCAACATTGTTAATTTACTTGTAATGGTTAAAAAGTAATCTTAAAATTAATTATGAGGAAAGTATTAAAATGTATTATATGTATATAAGATTTTCAAACTACCACTTATCGTCTCTAAATATATATAATTTTAAGAACACCCACATAAAAGAGATACGCTAGTTTTAATAAGTTATGTCTTGATATTAATAAGCTTAATAATATAGCCTTTAGTATTACTCCGTAGTTTACAATTTTTATTTATTTATTTCACAACATGCATGTTTAATATAGCCTTTAGTATAATACGAGCATCTAAATAAAATAGTACCTAATTTTCTTAAAGGTAGGTTCAAATAGACGCTTAAAATATGTTGAATTTGTATGAGTTGGTTTCACAATTAGACAACTGGACAGAGCTATTTGGACCTCTAGTTGTGACCTTATCTTTGACTTTTTGAACTCCCGAATAAGCTCTTCCTTTGACCCCAAGTAGTCGTGACCTGTCTATATAAACCCAGTCCATACCTCTATCTTCTCAATACAAAAATTCTCTTGAACTCACAATCAAAAAAAAGAAACAGCTCTTTTAAACTTTCAACAAAATGCAGTCCAGTATTGTTAACATCATGAGAAGATTTGATTTTGATGAAAAATCAGGTTCACTTTTGTTTTGGAAAAACACATGGGTTGGAAACAGTTGGTCTCTTAGATTGGCTGGTCAACAAACAAACCAAGATAAGAGAGGTCTAAAAAACTATAGGAAGAATTGCCTCCGTCACGGTGAAGTTGGACCAGGCACATGGGTCCAACATGAATGTTTTGCAGGCCAAGCTGCTCAAACAGGGGGTTCACATCAACGGACAAACCAAGACCCTACCCACTTTTTGGGTCAGTTAGTTGTCCCGGTGTTTGCTGAAGGAATGTTTGTAGGAGTCATTGAGCTAGTGACATTTATCCCTAAGGAAGATTATGGTCCTGATCTTATCCAGATCAACCGTTTGTTGATGGTTAGTTATTTCATTTGTCAATGTTGTTTATATCTTTTGCTTATAGGGAAATAAAGTTAAACAAGCCATTTTTATATCAAAAATGATAAAAGGGCCAAACAAATATGAAAATGGCTACAAATTCTGCCAAAGAATTAACAAAATTTTAGACTGGATTTTTAAATATCAGTTAAGGATTTAAAGTTTTAGATTGAGGCTATTCGAATTAGATTTTTTGTTTTTTTTTTTTTTTACCAAATTTGATTTTAGTTGAAAGTTTGAATAAATGGAGATTAATTTGAAGGATGGTTGATAGTTACTGCTATAAAAAAGAGGATAGTAGGTAGTTGAGAAGATGGGGTAGGTAATTGAGAAGAGAGAGTGTCAAGGGTCAAAAAGAAGATTTATAATTAGGTTTTTTGGTCCAAGAGGTTCAGGAAATGGGTTCAAAAGGGTAGATAATGGGTCCGAAAATTTATTTTATTTGAACAGAGGGTCCAAAAAATTGAATTATAGGGTCTTCAAACCTTTTGGAGACATTATTTGTTATTTTGAATTTCTTGGTTAGTTTTTATCTAAGTCAAAGCTAAAATGGCTTATTGGATTATTAACCCTATATTTATACTACTGTATAAACTATAAATAGTAATAGTATGCAACTCAAAAGAACCGGGTATTATTTTAATATTAATAAAAGAAAAAAAGAACTGTTATTACATTTTTTCTTTCTGTTGCTAAAACTCTTTTGTTGCAATCTTTGTAGGATGAAAACTTGCATGGTTCATCCAGTTTGATGGGATGATAACAGAGAGTGTTCATCAAAACATCAACTGATTGATGTGTCATTGTTTCTTTTACTGTTTCACATTTATGATTGAGTGTTTATGTATTGTACTTCGTTATTTTGTATTTAGTTTATTTGTTGTATTTTACTATTTTGTATTTTGAGTGTAATGCTGAAACTGTGTTTGGAATTTGTAATAAGATTATCCATATATATTGTCTGGGCTTTGTTTGGATCAGTTTACCTAGTAACAGCTTCAAACAAGTTTTTTTTTTTTTTTTTTTTTTTTTTTTTAAACAAAACTCATAAGTCATAACTAAAGCTATGACTCTTATATAAACTATCAAGTCTAGAAGATGTATGAGTCAATAGAACTTTATATAAAATGATCAAACAATATAATTTTCCATCTATCTAAAAGATTCGTATACAGAAGGTGACAGAAATTAGCTACCCATCCCGTCTTAAAATAAATTAAATATATCAATCAAATATCGTCCCCACCAGGGCCGGATTTGGGCCTGTGTAGAGTGGGCAACTGCACCAAAGCCCATTATCTTATAGGGGCCTCACTTTTTTGTCAAAATGTATAAAACAAAATGGAGCCCATTAAAAGCCTAAGGTCAATTTTCCTTCTTTCTGTTGGGCTCACGCATATCAATCCCTTCCATCACTTTAAACAAAATCATTTCCCTGTTTAATTTAAATTATCTCATTAATAGATATACTTTATTATCTCAGCAAAAATCTCGTTTAATATCCTCCATCATTTATTTTACAATTAAAAAAAAAATGGTAACTTAAATTAGATATATTATGCATATAGTTTTTAAATTTCAAAAAATCAGTGTTGTTTCCACATTTAAATTTATTGTTTAAGGGGACTAATTTGTAGCAACCACACAAGGCCACTAAAATCCACGCCCTGGTCCCCACCTATTTAAATATTTTTTAGTTGGACAAATAGATATGATAATGTGCAACCCGGCGTTATGCCTATGTGGCACCGACGTTATGCGTGTTAGCGGTGTTACTACATAAGAGGTCGAGGAGTTACAATGCAGTTGCGGTCTGAGTTACTCTATAAATGTTATTTGTATTTTTATTTAAAAGAATTAAATTTAGTTTGTTTGAAAAATAAAAAATAAAATAAAATCGATGATTCTAAAAATGTAATGTTATGGATGTTGTGAGTAAAAAGGGTGTTTTTAGGTGTTAGTGTTAAAAGTAAGAATACTGATATGACGCTGATGTAACTGCATTTTTTGATATTACGGGTGTTATGAGTTATGACACATTATGTATCTATTTTTGAAAGTGTACATTTATTTTGAAACCAAATCAATAAAAAAATTAGTGAGTTGCCCAAAGAGTTGAAATTGTTAAAAGGCCACGTCACAGCCACAACATCTACAACAGATCCAACAAACACACACGTCAGCAGCAGAAATCCATCTTGGCTCACACATCATCAATTCAATTCACACCTCACTCCCTTCGCCGGAAAAAAAAAGACGTCGCCGGAGAGACTCAGTTTCCCCCAATTATTTGTTCACTGTAAGCTATTTTAATCAAACCTCATGATACTGCTCAACTGTTGTTTATAGTAAAAAAATTTATTATTATTATTATTATTATTATTATTATTATTATTATTATTATTATTATTATTATTATTTTCTAACTGTGATGAGCTGTCAAATTGCATGGTTAAGGGATTAAGTTTTAGACTAGATGTTGTTTGGTGGTGTGGTTGTGTGACATGTCAGCGCCACATCAGCATTTACTCCGTAGTGTTTTACATTAACCAATCACCTAGAGCTGTGCAACAGGTCAAGCCCGACCCGAACCGAAAACCGATTTTGAGGAAAACGTGAACCTAGAACTGAACCGAAGTTAACCTAGCGAAACCGAACCGAACCGTTAGTTTAGGTGCATTTTTCTTGGTTTTGACCCGAACCGAACTGAGAAAAACCAAAACCAAAAACCTTAATTATATAAAACCGAAAACAGAAGCGAATAAGGTCGGTTTGGTTCGGTTTGGCCCGGTTCATCGGTTCGGTTCAGTTCGGTTTTCAGTTGATTTTGCTAAGCCCTACAACAAAATTTCGTTGGGTGCATTTCATATTGTGACCACGCGCGAAGCAAGGGTGACGCGTAGTCATGTTGCATATTATGCTGGGTGTGTGATAGGAACCTATTCCTTACTAGGCTTGTAGTGGTTCATAAGTCCGAGTGTAGAACTCACTCAAAAAGCTAGCTTGTAAGAGAAGGGGACACTAGACTTATAAACCACCAACCAATCTCATACTTGGGCGACGTAGGATCGTAACAGTGTGTTTGGGAATAAATGTACTTTTGAAACCCCCAAGTTATAATAAGACCAGATGTTATAAGACGTGGTGGTCGTGGTGTGGTTGTGTGCCACATCAGCATCCACTCCCACCACGCGTGGACAATGCTCTTATTCCGAGCAGTCTAAGATTACAAATACTAGCTCATTTGAGTTGCAAGCTTGTTATGTGTATTTGTTTGTGATATTTGAATTTTGTTCTGAGTATAATGTATGAGTTGAAATATAGTGATAGGATGGTTGTAGGTTAACTTGAAGTGGTGCTTGTTTGAGTAATGGGAAGTAAAGAGACGGATAAACCCCCGAAGGAGTTGAAAGACGATAAAATTAATACGTGCTCACTAGGTATACGTTAGCAAAAACCATAAAATTAATTATGAGGAAAGTACTAAAATATATAATATGTATATAGATTTTCAAACTATCACTTATCGCTCTAAATATATATAATTTTAATAACACCCACATAATTAGAGATACGCTAGTTTTAATAAGTTATGTGTTGATATTAATAAGCTTAATAATGGCCTTTAGTATTAGTTTACGATTTTATTTATTTATCTCACAACATGTTAAATATAATACGAGCATCTAAATAAAATAGTACCTAATTTTCTTAAAGGTAGGTTCATATAGACGCTTAAAATATGTTGAATTGTATGAGCTGGTTTCACAATTAGACAACTGGACAGAGTTATTTGGACCTCTATTTATGACCTAATCTTTGACTTTTTGAACTCCCGAATAAGCTATTCCTTGGACCCCAAGTTGTGGTGACCTGTCTATATAAACCCAGTCCATACCTCTATCTTAATTCTCTTGAACTCACAATCAAAAAAAGAAAAAACTCTTTTAAACTTTCAACAAAATGCAGTCCAGTATTGTTAACATCATGAGAAGATTTGATTTTGATGAAAAATCAGGTTCACTTTTGTTTTGGGAAAACACATGGGTTGGAAACAGTTGGTCTCTTAGATTGGCTGGTCAACAAACAAATCAAGATAAGAGAGGTCTCAAAAACTACAGGAAGAATTGCCTCCGTCACGGTGAAGTTGGACCAGGCACATGGGTCCAACATGAATGTTTTGCCGGCCAA